>CM076580.1:516995670-517147009 GCA_034641835.2 Pinus albicaulis | reverse complement strand
AAAGGATTTATGTGTCTCAGTGAAGATGTCCTTCAAGAGGGTATTAGAAATTTCCCAGACCCTCCTCTATTATCAGGTACAGTTCTTTGTTAAGATCTCTGTTAATGAGTGTTTTGTCACCTATCCAAGTTGAGCTGAGACTCTTATCCAAATAATATCTCTGATGAATCTAAGAAGTCATGTTATGGCACCGTTCTAAGGCTTTCTAACCAGGATTGCAATAAAGAGGTAACTTATATAATTCTTGGCTAAGGTAGGTTGTCAAATGATGAGATTTAAAAGGACTACATCAATTGGTTGATGATCTTGATCTAAGTAGTCCAAGAGATACTCTACATATTACTAAATTTACAGGTGATTTAATTATCGTAATATGTGCCATCCTAAGTTACAGTATGACATCTGAGGATATTTTGAGATGTGCTAAGGATATTTTATCGAAATGCTACAGGAGATCGGAATCTATTCTGCTGATATTGTTCATAGTTTGACTGAATCGAAAGAAATACAATATGTTGAAGTTACGGTGATAGGTTAAGGTATGATAACTAAAATAAGGGTATGTATGAATCAGCTCACCAAGACCCTTCACGAGATGAGGTATATACTAAATTTGAAATCAGCATACCATGCCTCATTTAAAATATGTCTTGCTGAGAATCTTCATACTAAAACTTGTCTGACGATGACAAGTCCAAGGATGTTTTACTATATAAGATTAACAGGATGCAAATATTATACTGAATCCTTATATTCAATACAGTACTCAGATGTTGGTACAGCTATAGTATAGCCCGGATAATTAATTGAATCATTGTGTTAAAGACAATATAGATAATACAGATCAGCCAGATTGTATGAAAAAACCATATCTTCAAGTTACACCACTATCACATCACACAAATCACAACGTCACCTTTATTATTGGACTAATGATGAATACCTTTGCTGGAAAAACTACTTGTTCCAAGATGAAATGTCTTACATTATTGTAGGTTGCTTTCTTTGAATGTTGATGACACTTTGATCTGCAATCCAAGATTGTAGTGATGCACAGCCTTGCTACTCAACCATGGTAAAAGACACAATATGAAGCCTTTTTTAAGGAGTTTGCATACCCTAACTCCTTTACTAGAGACAAGCCCTAACCATAGGCTTAATGAAGATCTAAATACAAATTTTAACAAGGTTAAACATACCCAAAATGATAACTAAAATAAGGGTATGTATGAATCATCTCACTGAGACCCTTCACTAGATGAGGTATATACTATAGTTGTAATCAGCATACCATGCCTCATTGAAAATATGTCTTGCTAAGAATCTTCATACTAAAACTTGTCTGACGGTGACAAGTCCAAGGATTTTTTACCATATAAGATTAACAGGATGTAGATCTTATACTGAATCCTTATATTCAGTACAGTACTCAGATGTTGGTATAGCTATAGTATAGCCCAGATAATTAATTGAATCATTGTGTTAAATACAACATAAAGAATACAGATCAGCCAGATTGGAATAAAAGCTCAGACTTTGGAGTAAAATTGGAAGATTCCCTGATTTAATACAAGGATAGGTCCATGATATGATCTTCTCATGAATTTTTGGTTACTTATTATGAAGCTCTTTTAAATCTACCTTCGGGATTTGAAGAAAATAAATAAGATACTAATGATTACATTTTGAGTAAAGGTATGCCTTATCCCTCCCCGCAAGTATAGCAAAAGACATTGTTGTTTTTCGAAGTGCACTTCTAGAATCATACCATGCTTGATTTCATTAATAAATTATCTTCAAATTTAAATGTATCTCATTCTGAGAAAATTGCCAGATGGATACTTCGGGGGAGAGTCTAATCATATGAAATATTGTAGAATCATCTATGGGAATACAAGCTTAGGATTATGGTCTCCCTAAGTAAGAGGGAGTAAGAGCAGTTAAGTATTTTCTTTACCAAGATTTGGAATCCTAAAATGCAAAAGTCCAAGGATTGCTCAGTGCTGCTAAGATATCTGCTGCTCGAATGTCGAGTTGTAAGTCAGTATGTCTTTTGAATCTTGTTAGTAAGTTGTGTGCCTTCATATATACATCTATATGTTGTTGGGTGGAGAAATGAGGCTCCTATTGATGTACCAATCATCAATGCAATAATCAAGAACTAGTCTTCGTTTTCAGAAAGCAGTCTGGCACTATTCCCTACATGAAGTGATCCTTGATTGAAGATTGAGCTCTGGGAGCTCTTGGGGGCTTGGGGTACGTATTGAGCCATGAGCGACCATAGGGTGACTAATTCACCTTCCCCTGTGATACCCCATGGTGGTTAACATGTGTGTAGGGTGAGGGGTTCACCTTCGCCTACGATTACGGACACATGTGTGTAGGGTGAGTGGTTCACCTTCCCCTACGAGTGATGAGATATGCATAGGATGAGTGGTTCACTTTATCCTATGGCATATGAGAAGTATGAGGATTTCTAACATAGAATTGTACGCCTCTGTGTGGTGCAAGAATTTTGGTTTATGATTTGCCCATGTGAAGAAAGGCAGTGCTTGTTTTGGATTTGTTCATGATTTATGAACTTGTACAACATGGTGTGTTGTCAACTCTCCCTGTTGTATAAACATGTGGAAAAAATCAGTACTTTTAGAAATCAACCCAAATCTTGAAGTTGTTTGAGTGTTCCTTTGTTTGTTTGAGGCCCCATTGCACACAACATTATGGAGATAAAAATCCATTAAAGTAGATATTTTGAAAGGTGAATTGATGCCCATTTTTACCAGGTGGAAGCTGGTGGAAAGCAAGAGATGCTATTGAAGATGAAAGTTGGGACGTCACTTTTATGATAGCTCCCGATAATATCATATTATTTGCTGCATTTTTTTCTCTACAAAAGTAGTACTGGATATCATATTTGGCCTTCCTTCCTATTCAACGATTTCTCATGCCGGCCACATCTTGATCCACTCACAGCCAAGTTTAGCACAGAGAAGTTGAAAAATTTTGGGGTGCCTGCAATTGGGCTTCCATAATATTTCATAACAGCGGCTCTCAGAAGATTCCATGCTTCTTTTCTTTCTCAGGATCAACCGCAGGTGACGACACCGTCAGGACCTCCTACTGACATAGACATAGGTGTCGAAGACTTCTTTCAAAGCTTGTCGGACCCATCACCCTTGCCTGATTATGGATTTCGACGCGACAACAGAGATTTTCAGGAACTATTTAGGAGATTAGAAACCCTTGAATCCTCTAAATAGGCACTAATAAGAGAGGTCGATGAACTCAGGATCAGAGTAATTGTAATGGAAGGTGAGAATGGTTCACTGAAGTAGCTATTGAGGGACAACAAGGAGCAAGCAGTTCATCACCACCCCTCTAATGACAATCTACACGCTGAACTTCCCGATTTGAAAAACAAACAGGAGGAGATCAAAGCTCAACAAGTGGCCTTTAAATAAGAAATAGAAACACACATCAACTCATGGTCACAGGTTTCTAGAGGGAGGGATACCCCCCTCACTCCCCCTCTAGCCGCAGTTGAGGAGGTGGTACAATCTAAACTCATGGAAGAATGCACTAGACAAGCGCGAGAATTGAACCTCAAAGTGAGAGGGCTTCCTTTGCCTCTCACATCCTCAGACCCCATGGTGGTTGGGACCCTTTTCCTCAATGAAAAACTAGATCTTCAAGAAGTGACCCTTGATAGAGCTTGGCTTAGGTACGATTCCACTCTCTTTCTCCGATTTAGGTTGGCAGTTGATCACCTTCGGACTTTTAGAGCTAAGAGAAAGCTATTCTCACTTCCTAGTAAGATCTTCCTTGATGAAGACCTCACTAAAACACAGGTTGTTGAGCTCAAACGCTCTAGGGAGTTGGTTACAATAGCACGTCAGGTAGGGAAATGGGCAGTTATCAAGAATCTCAAAGCAGTGATTCAGGACACTTTTCCACCTGGATGGAAGCCCCGTTCTGGGTCCTCCAAATGACATTGGGGGAGGCAACAAGGGGCATCCATTTCCGTCAATTTTTGGAATGGGAATGGGTCATTTTGGGCATCACCAGGTCTATTATATGATTCTCTTCGACTATCAGATATCTTATTCATCACCGAGATGCATGAGAGCCATGTTCGACCTCTCCCAGACATTACAAGTTACCATAAGTTCTCAAATTGTGGGCAGGAGACAAGGGGTTCTAGTGGTATCAAATGTTCTAGGGGAGTTTATTGCTTCATCAAAGATTCCTTTCGGAGCAGGATTTCTTTGGTGGTTGTGGATGAGTTTACGAGGTTAATGTAGGTTCAGGTTCGAGCATAGTGTTAAAAACTGGTCGGTTCAAACTGGAAACCAATCAAACCATTGGCCAGTCCAAACTGGTTGAACACCCCGGTCAGCAACTGCATATAGCCTGAAAATTCGGTTAACTGGTGCTGACTAGCCAGTTCCATCCTTAACCAACCAGTCAGCACCTAAGTTGCTGTAGGGACCCATGGACAGCCAAAAAGGATGTTTAGGGCTGATTTGGAGGGAAGGGGAGGGTTGTTTCCCTCCAAAAACACCCTCCCCAATCCTTTATAAGCAGGGGCAGCCTCTCCTTTGTCTCACACCATCTCATTTGCAGTTTGTGAGTTTGATTGAGAGCTTGGAGAGTGTTGAGTGTTTGTTGGAGCAGTGATCTTGGAGGCTTGGAGTTGGAGTTGGAGCTATCTTGGAGACCCTCTCCAATCCTTTATAAGCAAGGGTGGCGTCTCATTCATCTCACACCATCTCATTTAGAGATTTTGTGTGTTTGATTGAGAGCTTGGAGAGTGTTGAGTTTTTGTTGGAGTAGTGGAACAGCATAGAGTTTGAAGCTTTTTGCTTGAGATAAGTAGTAGCCATCATGCCTCCAAAAGGCAAGGATACTGCATGGGCTCATTGTGATATGATTGATAGAAAAATGATTTGCAAATATTGCCAAAAATCTATTGCAGGAGGGGGTATTTACAGGTTCAAGCAACACTTGGCCAGGATAGGAGGCCATGTAAAGCCATGTGGAGCACCAAATGAAGTAATAGGGCATATTAGGGCAGAATACCTTCAGAGGTTTGAGACTCAAGTCACTGAACCAATAGAGAATTTTGTGACTAGAGCAGTTGTAAAGTTTGGCAATCGAGAGTCGAGAGACTCAAGTTCAACCAACTGAGTTTGAAATTTGATCATGATTAGAAGTTTCAACCTTCAAGTGATAATTTTGATCATTAATTAGAATTTAGTAATATCATATATGTATATTTGTAGTAGATTGTCACTATACTATGTAGGCCAATGGCCTCAATGCTCATAGCTTGTAGCATTGTTTTTGGACTTTATGGGTCATTTAGAGCCTCATTGCTTATGTATTTTTTCGATGATATGTATTTCACTCGGTGCCATAATGTCATTTTGATATATTCTTCTTTACATGGTATATAAATGAGAAACATTTGCATATTTTGTCTCTATTGGCTTGGAATCATGGTTGCAAATCTTAAAAATAGTTTTTTTTATTAAACAATAATTATTTAATGTGTTTTTTTAAAAAATAGTTTGTTTAGACCTGACCAATACCGGTTAGATTGGTTCCAGTCTAGTTACCGGTTCATTAGGTCCACCAGTCCAATCACCGGTTCCGGTTTTTAATACTATGGGTTCGAGGTGTCTCCCCTCTCCCCAGGGACATTTACATTTTTGTTTATTACTTCCCTCCGGCTTCTTCATCATATTTCATTCATAATGGACCTAACAGGGACCCCTTTGTCGATTTGTATGTCGACATAGCCTAGTATTCAGCAGTTGGGGAGATTATTCTTCTAGGTGACTTCAACTCCCGCACTAGAGCCCTCCAGATCCCTCTTCACAATTGGTTTGAGGATGTGTACTGCATCCAAGAGATCGATCAAGAGTCAGTGGGATTTCACAAGATGTTTGATGATACATTGGGGCCCCTTACTGCCTATGGTCGACATATTTTATACTTGGACGAATTTTAGAAGCTGTGGATTCTTAATGGCCTCCCGCGTTTTCCAAACTCCCACTATTTCACATGTAAGCCTCATGGTAGAGGAGCAAACATTGTTGATTATGTCCTCTCTAGCTAGAACCTCCTCCCCTTCATTCATCACTTTTTTATTTCCCCCATCCCCTTAGCTAACCATGCTCTTCTTTCTTTCTCTCGGCGTGCTAACAACTCCCCATTCTCAGCCCACCTCCCCCCAAGGGCTCACCACGTACTACTTTTCATTTTGATGAGGGTGAAGTCCTGAAGGAAGTTGATCTACTGAAGATGAATTTGTGAAATTCTTTCTGTGTTGATGATATATTTCTCACAAAGGATGAGAACCTATTTAGTGTAAGAGGGAGTTGATTGAAACTATTATATGAGCTTGATAAAATACTTGTTGAGAATGTGGCATGATGGATTGTGAGCCCATGGCTACTTCCTCGATGAAGAAAAAGTTGCAAGAATATGTTGTTGAGCAAAGAAATATCATTGATAGGTTGTTCGTGTTCACTTTTGTTCAAAGCTTTGGCTAAAGCTAGACGAATAGCTAGATGTTACTAATAAAAGAAGTATTGAAATCCACCATGGCTACCTTTCTTCTTTTGAGTAGGTTGAAGATTATGTAAGAATCCTAAAATGGCTAAGGATCCCTTTGAGAGGGAGCATTGGTTTGATAGCATCATCGGGTTAACGTAAGACCTATGTGGTCAGGGAATTTGGTTCTAAGGCTTGCAATCATGAGGTACAAATTTCATCTCTCCTTGAGAGGATATTGACGGTGTAAAAATTTAATCTCTCCCTAAGAAGATATTAATTGTGTACAAATTTCATCTCTCCCCAAGAGGAGATTGATGGTGTACTATTTTCATATCTCTTCAGAGGAGATTGATGGTGTACTATGTTAATCTCTCCTAAGAGGAGATTGATGGTGCATTATTTTCATCTCTTCTGAGAGTAGATTGATGGTGTATTGTTTTTTTTTCATCTTTCCTCTTGTGAGCCCCATGGTGTATGGTGTAATGGAGATGGTGCATAGAGAGCTCCTCATCTACGACCTTTATATGCTCTAGACATAGTGGTTCTGTTGGAAATATTATATTATACATTTGCTCATCGAGTGACAAGTACTCTTAAGAGGGAAAAGTGGTCAATATGGCCTAAGTTTCCTATCAGGATTAGATACTATGTATTTGATCGCACCAACCAAGCCATGAAAGAGGCCAGTGAAATTGAATCATATCATTTTGGAGAGATAAGATTTAGGAAACATGATCTTGAAGATTTGGTTATTAGTCATTGTGTTGCTTTCAACCGGATGTGGTATTATACTCATGAGAGGGATACTAATGAGGAAATATTCAAGATACTTATTTTTCCATTGAGGTTAAAGAAAAGCTAAATCAAGGACCTCAAAAGAAGGCCGAACAGACCCATGCTTCACCTATTGTCAACCTCCAGGAAGAAGTTGAAAAGCTCCAGAGGGTGTTAGAACAGATGAAGGAGATGAAGGAATCATTGGAGAAAGAAGCAGACAGACTCAAGAGGAAGATTGAAGAAGAGAAAGCAACGAAGGAGGCAGAAGAACTGAGAAGGAAAGCATAACAAGATGACCTAGTGAAACAATTGGCTTTGGAAAATGAACAAAGAATCAAGAAGTGGGAAAAACAAAAGAAAAGAGATGAAGAGCTTCGAAGGAAAAGAGGTGAGGAACTCCAAAAGAAGAAGGAATAAGTTATGTGGAAAGATAAAAGGATTGAACACCTTGGCATTTGATCATCTCTGAAGATAAACCCCACTCCTCAATCTCTAGTTGAACCATGTAAGATTGAAGAAATGGAGAAGGAGAAATTTTTCCCCATGACCATGGTTGACCTAGTACTATTATTGAAAACATTCAATTATGAATACAAGAAGAACAAAGTCAGCAAGAGAGTTTCCAAAATGATAAGGTTGGGAGAGAAATTTTCACTGAGGAGGTTCTCATTCATGAAACAACAGCTGATCCAGAGATGACTGCAGGTGCCAGTATTACCATGGCCCAAGCAATAGGTGATAATGTTGCCATGCTGAAGATAAAGGTCTATGTTGCTTAGTTGAAACTCAGTTTTGCTAAGAAAAGAATTATAGAGCTAGAATTCCAGTAGCAAGGTGAACTAGACTCAGTTAAAGAGTTCAAAGGGAAATCACTTGAGATCCAAGAGGAACTGAGTACGGTTCAGAAATAATTCTATAGGAGCATTCAAGCATCAAAGATAAAACTCCTAAGTTTGATGATTATATAAAGAGGATGGTGCCTGTCAAGGAAGAATTGGAGAATATCTAAATATGCTAGATGACATCATTCAATGGCAAATACAGTATCCTGATGAGGGGGTAGACATTCCTCAGCTCCATGACTTGGAGAAAATAATCTGTTTTTTTGAATCTTGTAAATGTCTCGACAAGGCTAGAGCCTTAGAGGAAAAGGCTGAGGAAGCTTTCAAAATTTTCTTCAAGTTTGGAGGAGAGGTTGATACAGTCTTAAATAACTTCAAGTTGCCGATGTTCCAGTCAACCTTTGGTCCTGTACCTGTGGAGCAGTGCATAGAATAAAAGGAGAGAGTGATAGACAGCTGCAAACAGGAGATCCAGGCATTAAAAGTTATCACCAGGGATAACACAATTTATATGAAGATTTTCATAATACAATGCTGATCCAAATTAAAAGGAAGGTGTCTATGTTTCTAACAAGGTTTGCATAGGTACGAGGCTATGGTAGTAAGAAAATAATGTTGAGTAGTTAATCTAGGACCTAGGTTAATATAACAATTTTTTTTTCCCTTTATCTCATATAATTTTATAAAAATAATTTCATATAATTTTATAAAAAAATTGGCCAGCTGAGAAGTTTCTATTTCTCTCAAAGCCTAAAAGATATTAAATTTTGGCACTGTGCTCAAATGGGTTTAAAATTCATAAGGTCACAACTCCACTAACATTTACAAGCAACCTCATAACATAAATAAGCAAAGAGAGACGGAATAAAAAAAAACGATCATATACATTCTTAAGTGTCTTGTCGCAGCATCCAGTTGCAAGCAAGTTCATTGCTGGAATCCATGCAATTTCCTTAATAGGTGCATCATGCATAGCCACAGTCACTGGCTAGCCCCTAGTCAGCAATGGCCACATTTTAACTTGTTTATCACAGCCGACAGAGAAAATAGCAGTGCCATCGTCCTTCCATGTTGAGCAGAGAACCAGCATATGAAGCATTACATAATAAAAAAACTTAGAAGCACACTCTGAAACTTCATTAATGGTCATTTCCATATGTAATACAGCCTTGGTTCCTGCAAGCATATTACAACTTATGGATAAAATTCAGAAGAAAAAATAACAGGTACTAAAATTCCAACCACAATTTGAAGCACCTCACCGGTTGGTCATGTGACATTGCTGCTTTTGGCATGCCAGCCCCAGTTTGAAGGACCTTCCAACATCTAACATGGCAATGTAAGTTCCAAAAAATAATAGAAGATCAAAACAAAACACCAGTCAAAATTATTACAATCATTATCCCCAAAATCTCAGATGAACGAGAAATGCTTTCATTAAATGGAGATAGTTGAGAACACGATGAAGCACAACAGAATGCCTAAATTCACACTTACGGTGGCCTAAATCCCTCCTTTCTTCCTGTTTAAAGGTCTTCGGAAGCCATCACTGCAAAAAATCTCTGAAAGCTTTGTTTTTGCAAAAATGTTTAATGGCGAAAACTGTTGAACCCTCAAATATCTAGGAACCCTGTGGTCGTGCCTTAGTTTTCCCTCCAATTGATAAGCCGCCAAAGTTCAAATGTTTCACACTCCCACCAAAGTTCAAATGTTATAATTTTTTGACATATATTTTGTCATATTAAAAATAAATACAAGTTGTAAAATTTTATTACTTTAAAATGTTAGAGCATTACTCTATACTTTTTAAGCATATTTTTTTTCTCATTAAAAAAATAGCTATTGAGATTAATCTAGGGTAAATAGAGCTAATATTTGTAATATGTATAAATAATATATTTTTAAGACATTAGTGAGACATTAATTGTTTGTAGGACTCTTATTGTGATCTCATTGTTTGTAGAACTTTTATTATGATCTTATTGTTTGTAGGACAAAGGACTTGAGTCCGCTAAACTCTACAAATGCGTACATACTCTACCCCTTTAAATTTGAACCTATGACATATTATGAGGAAGCATGTGTTCTTAACCATAAGAAAGTTGACAATTTGCTCCAATATTCAAATATTGGGACCCATGGTAATCCAAAGGTAGAAGCTTCTACTAAAAAAAATTCCATAGATAGACCTGAGGTTTGAACGGGATTTTATTATGAAAAAACATAAATGGAAACATAGAAAAGATATTGCAAAGAGTAGAGTATTAGAAAAAAATCCAAATTCTATTAATGGATGAAATAGAAAATAACTATAAATTGCAAAGTGATACACACTAAGCGGAATGGAGGTAGCTTCTTTATGAAGAGAGATGTGTCAACTACTCTTAATCAAAAGAAAACATTACAAGATGTCAAAACTACCTTTGAACATAAAGTATGATGTCCTAAGATCCAAAAACTCTAAAATCCAAAACCTTAGCCCTAGGAAATGGCGTGCCAAAAATAACATGGGCCCGAAGAGGCTAATTGATATATCAACTTCATGGGGCTACAATGTTTGCATGGAAACTCCATTTACGAAATTTGTTGGACCAATACAATCCATAATATGTGCCTTTAGCCTATGACAAATGCCAAAAATGCAAGGGAAATGCCCAAAAAAGGCACCAGAAGTTTGAGACCTAAAACATTATAATATAACTACCAACACGTGGAATAATGTTGAATCAATGTAACAAGTGGGTGGTCACTAGAATTCTATTGCATCAATTGTCCCCCCTTATGAATAAGTGGTTCATTTTGTGTTAAGTTCCTTCGTCAAGTGGGGAAAGTTTTGTTGAATATGGCTCCTAGTGAGACATATGCGCCAAAGTAGGAACATGAGGTGCCTATGAGAGGTGGAAAATATGGTTGAAGTAGCTCCACGTTACATATAAGGTTCAATCCAAAGAAAATGGAATTTTTTACTAAGCCAATGGGAGATAACAAAAACACATGTTTTGGGCGGGAGAAATGTTATTTTAACTGGAGGTCTAAAATTTAAAATAAAAATGAATACTCTCGCCCTCCATTTTTCGAAACATCATTTTTAATATTATGCCTTCAAATATCATTTTAAAATCATACCCATTGTTTTTCTTGTGGATGTTGAGCGCACTCTGTGATTCTTTGTAATGTCAATAATTGATTTAAAAGAAAGCTTCAAAAATCAATTCAATTTCATTCTAATAAATTTATTTTAAAAACATTAATGGCGAACCACACAATGAGTGGTTCGAAAGGCGTGTACCTTAAAAATTTTATCTCATTTATCCAGAAGAGTTTTTAAAGAAATTAATTAATTAATTATTAAAATAAAATTGAGATAAAATAATAAATTGAGGAGAGGTTTTTGCAACCCATGGTTTTGCTCATGGTATTCCACCTTGCCAACAAGGGGGAATTAACCCAATCGTAGGTCCCAACTAGATCTGTTGCTCTCGTTTGAAATGGCTAATCCCAATGGGTTTTAAGGATTATTATAAGGGTTATGGGGATAATTAGTTAGTGGTTAAGGGATTAAGGATTAGGGGCTTAGGGCTTAGGGATTAGGGATTAGGGGAATAGGTTCTTAGGGGTTAGAGGGTTAGGGTTTAGAGGTTAGGGGAATAATGAGATAGTGGTTAAGGGGTTATGGATTGGGGGCTTAGGGGTTAAGGGGTTAGGGATTGAGGGCTTAGGGTTTAGGGGATTTATGAGCATTTATGGGTTAGGGGATAATGAGTTAGTTGTTAAATGGGTTAGGGGTTAAGGGAATATTATGCATTTAGAGGTTAAGGGGTTAATAGTATGAATTTAGAGGTTTATGGTTTAGGGGTTTAAATTGTTTGGGGTTGGGAATTAGGGTTTAATGGGTTAGGGGTTAAGGGGTTATAGGTTTAGGGTTTAGGGGGTTAAACAGGTTAGGGGTTTACTAGGGGTTTAGGGGGTTAAATGGGTTAGCAGTTAAGGGTTTAGGGGTTAGGGGTTAAGGGTTTAGAGGTTTATGGTTTAGGCGTTAAATGGGTTAGGGGTTTAAAGGTTTAGGGGATTAAATGGGTTAGGGGTTGGGAATTAGTGTTTAAGGGGTTAGGGGTTAAGATGATAGTTTCATTGGTCTCTGTTTGTGCACAATAGTTGCTTATTCTTTACGTCTCAATGTAAAAAATTTGTAAGTATTGTTGCTTGTTGCCATGTCTTCTTTATTTATTAATTTATAGTATTTGTTAGCCATTTATTTACATTTATTGATGAAATTTTCTATTGTAATCAAACCAAATGTATGTTCAGTCTCTAGTTTCAAACTCAGCCACAGTCACACAATTTAAGTCCAGAGAATGGCCATCTAATGAAGTCTTAATAACCATACTACACCTCATGACTACTCCAAAAAACCTTAAGTTCGAGTGTCCCACATTCATGAGAAATTTGGCTCTTATACTCTTGCTCCACCTGACTGTGTCCTGGAAATACCCTTTTTTATTGCAAAAACATCCTAATGTTGTCAACCTTGTCCCTTAATATAACAAGGAAACATATGTGACTGAGAGGAATGGAAAGCACTACAAAGTTGAAGAGAGTACAAAATACTAATATGTTTTAAAGGATAAGCTTGAAGAATGTAGTAGTGTTGAAACAACTAAAAGTTTTCCCAAACGAATAGTTGATAATGCGAAACCTTCTTCTGTACCAGTCAAGCAAGACTACATTCATGTGACAACAAGAAGAGGCCAAGCGACTGATAGTCATAGCCTAGAAGATAGGGTATGGTTCCCCCTTTTTGATGAAATATTTGATCTACAATTTTGTCTATCGAAGATTAACCATTTTAACCCTGCCAACGAGGCGGAATTAACCCAATTGTGGGTCCCAATATGTCATGATATATATTAACTCTAGATATATATGAGAAGGAATAATAAAGACATAGATTTATAGAGGTGGCGAGACAAGGGGAGTCACAAGGGAGAGATGGAGATAAATTGAAGCAGAGGGGAGAGAAGGAATGGAGAGATAGGGAGAGAGGGAGACGAGTGAGAGAGGTAGAGAAGGGTAAGAGAGGGAGATAGTGACACAAATTAGATGGAAGGGGGGCAGAAAGAAGGATAGAGGGAGGGATATAGTGAAAGGATTGGAGGGTAGAGACAGAGAGAGAGATCAAGGTAGGAGAGAAAGGGAGAGAGAAGAAGGACAAGAGATAGGACTTAAGAGAGAGGAACCAATATCATAGAAGAAAGAATATGTGACCAAATTACTCTATATGGAGATGGGAGATAGGGGCACCCTACCTACCTACTAAATGTCTAAACCAAATGTGGTGTAAAAGTCTGTAATGGTGGTCGATTATCCGAGGAGAGGATTTTATGAGGAGGCACTGGATTTTTAATGTGATGGTCTACGCAAATAGTTTGTAAGGCCAATTCATCAAGGTATTTTATGAAATGAAATGATTATCGATGATCACCAACTAATGGTACCTACAGAGATTTACTCTAACAATTCTACAGTTTTCCCGTGCCAACAATTATACAACATTTTAACCTCATGAATTAGTCTCCTTTGTTCTCTTAGCTGATTCTATAAGCACTTATTGCTGTTGTCAAAGCTTTTACTCTCTAGTCCCATTGAGCTATTTCAGTTATTTGTGGACATTGATCTATTTTCATTTCATTTCTTCAATTTTTCTGACTCTTATGTGCTTCCTTTGGCCAATGCCTTCTTTCTTACCTATGTTTTTTCTGCTTAAGCATTCCATCCAGCTAGAGAAACAGGGGCAGCAAGAGCCACGCAGTCCAACCATAGCCTAGTAGGGGCAGCAGGAGCCATGCAACGCTGACGCAGGCCCAGTCAGGGTAGCGCAGGGGCAATGTAAGCCCTTCAGGTGTGACGCAGACCCTTACTGAGCAATGCATAGGCCTACATAGGTCAGTTAGGCTGATGTAAAGGGATTCAGAGCAGTGTATTACTGTCATTTTTATTTCCCTGTTGGGTGAACCAATTTTGGTGCCGAGGATTGTTGTACTTAGATTTTACATAATAATGAAAACCCTCGAGAGCTAGCTGCACCGGTTTTCCCACATTGGATTTTTTCCAGGGATATTTGTCCATAAAATCCGTGTGTCACTTTTTCTATGAGCATGTTATTCAGTATTTGATCTGTATGTGTAGGTTGCTAGCTGTATTTACTATTTACTTCGTTAAGTTATTAAATATTTTAGAAATTAACTTGTAACTTAATTCAAGTAGGAGAAGTAAATCAAGATATTGCAATAGGGTTTCTTAGATTAAAAAATTTTCACATCCCCTATGTCTAGCCCCATTAGGTCACCTAGGGCAACAATTTCCCAGGAATCTAGCTAGAGGAAAAATTTTATCTCCTAGAGGTAGCTGCGTTGCTGGGTACCCTCACTCTCCTCAGAACTTGGGCCAATTCTGATGATGGAATCTTCGGATACCTCAAGCCCTAGCTCTAGGATCAATTTTTTCCTAGGTGTTCCCAAGGATAGAACCTAGTAGGATCAATTTGACCTATCAAAGTAAAAACACTTGTTTGATCCTTTCCCATCACCTTGTACAGGATAGGAACATCATTGGTTGCTAAATTTCATCCCCGAACCTGAGCTGGGTCCACTTGGCCCCGTGTGGTCCCATTTGGTTGCAAAGGCCTTTCATCAAGGACCATTTAGGAATCCAAGTTCCCAAATTATTTTAGGGATTGAGAAATTCCTTCATAAGTCTTATTATTCTCCCTCAACCCTTCAATCCTCCTCCTCTCTCCCTAGAAGATAATTCCCTTGCTTAAAAGGAAAGCAAGTCCCACTCTTTATTTTATCTTAGGGAAAGGGTTTTGAGGGTCACTTCCCACCTATTCATTGAACTATACTCTACAAGTGACATCCTAAACTATCGGGACTCCACCCATCAGTGAAATTCTGTGAAGAGAAAGGAGCTTAGCTGTGGTGACAATGGGCTAAGCCTCCATCGTTTCCCTTGTCCTAGCAGTTGCCCTCTTAGGAACCCCTTCTAGATCCACTACTAGTTTGAGTGGTAACAAGTTGTTCACAATTCCATTTGTGAACAACTCTTTGGTATGCCCACTTTTGACATACTACAGCTCCAAGATGAGAAGTCCAGGGCTATGGAGGTTGCCCTTCTTTTCACTGAATCAATCCTCTACAATATAGTGAACTAGGGCTAGTTGGTTGGCCCACTTGACTATTACTTTAGTCCTTCAAAATCTGCACATCCTTAGGCCCTATACACCTTCCCTTCTACATTTATTTAGTATTAATACTAATATTAAATAAAAGGGGGGTTGTTGCTGGTCACAACACAACCCTCCAACTGTACTTGGCCTACCATCAATCTACCCAACCACAGTCAATTATTTTTACTGATCTAGGGCCCACAATATTGTCTTCATCTAGGGCTCTTCAAATCTGCCACCTAACAATGGTTTGAATCCTCCCAAGATCACTACTCTTGTGTATCAACATTTATATCTTTGTTGTCCAATCTATCAACAAATATGAACTACTCCTCTTATCATAATTCTAACAATTTGTAGATGACTGAACTAGGGTCACAAATCAGCCACTAACAGTCCATTTACTAATTTTTTATAGGTTTCTTCAGATCTTTGTCTAAAAATTTATGGAAAGTCCACCAAAATCAACTCCTCTGCATGTCAATCCATTCTTCATATGGTACATTTCTTTTGCATGCTCAATCTTCTGCTCAGGTTCCACCCTCCTTTGGATATGTTGTCTCCACACATACTGAATCTGCAAACCATCTTCCAGATCTGCAGTCTTTATTGCAGAAATAAACCTCACTCTAAGGGTCACAACCCATCTTCTTCTACACAAATTTGTCACAGTCTTAAGGTCATACCTTATGAACTAAACATGCTAGGAAACTATCCTAAATAGGGCATTATATTTATGTACTTCTAATTTTTGTAGAAAAAACCGTATCCACACATAGAAGAAACACGACTCTTGCCTCCATAAGAGACTCAACCTAGCTCATATGGATCCATAGATTCTGGGCATTTCTTTGACTGAATCTTGACATGAACTTCAGATCTCAATGTCGACCCTCAAACTAGGGTTAACTTAGTCAATATTACGCCTGCGTCGACTTCTGTTATGGCTCTAAATTACAGTGCAAGCCCTCCTCCATTTATGTTGGTCTTTATCACAGACCTTGCGGCCTACTAACCACCACAAAGAAAGATGGTATCAATCCTCTCTTCTATTTCATGTAGAAAATCTAACCAATGGGATTCAATATGATCTTGTAATCATGTACTAAAACAATATACTAAATCCTTCCTACAATTTGTGTAAACAAAACACAATCGCACAATCACATATAAGTAAGAGAAAAAAGTTATCAATCACACACCACAAGATGTATCTGGAGAAGAAACTACTCAAAACCCTCTATCTCTATTTTGTATTAAGTCAAGGAATCATGAAACAACACAATGCTTAATCTCTCTTGAGATTCTCTAGCACTCTGCCAATTGTCTCCTGCTGATCTAGGAAAAATTGGTCTAGTACTTAGCCAATTCTCAGCCTTCCTTCAACCTGCCTTGCTCACACAATTCCTATGGAATTATCTCCATATTAATTAGGAAAATCAACCTTCCTTTATTGCGCAATCCATCATGGCATCCCAATGACTTTATAATTGCACATGGAAAATTTTCTATAAATAAAACTGATAGTTATGTTCCTCTGAACTGTGTTACAATAAGGATCAAGGGTATTTTTATTATTTAAAATAAGATAAAACCTTAAACAACCAAAACCCTATCTTGAGGAGATGTAACACCAAGCGTTTATGGGCCCCGTTGGGGTTAGTTGGGCAGCCAACTTCTCGGGGTCGTAACTTGGTCATATGATCTTCGTTTGATGCACATGATACCTCGTTAGAAAGATCTCTCTGAGGACTACAAATACTAATATGATTTCTATGAAATCACCAAACCTTTCATGCCCAAAAATCATCATTTGGGGCCTCAAAATGGCTTCGAAAGTTCAAGACCTGAAAAACAGACAAAAATAGTAAATTGTGCTATAATTAAGGAAACTGAAAAACTGAAAGAGACAATGGCAAGGGCCCAAGTGGAATAGGCGGGTGGCCACCAATATCCACCTCGATCACCTTAAATCGAATTTCTTGAGCTAAGTCAATATTCATGACTTAGTTAATTGACACAAATTGTTATGAGACGAAATTGCAATTTATTGTCCAATTTATTTGAAGGAAAAATAAATTAGACGCCTCACATTCCTCACTCCTGGTACATCAAAATTCCTCACCAGTGTGCATGAATTTTTTTGTCCTTTCTAGTCGCCAATTTCATTGTTTCTTGTTGCAAATTTCAACACTCCGTCTCAAAAAGAAAGAAATTCAATCTATCCCCATCCGGTACCTTTGGAATGTTCTGCATGCTACACTTCTCTAGTGTTGTTTGCACCTGCAAATCCTGAAACTGAATAGCCTCTGAACAACTGAATCAGTATAATACATCTATCATTAGAGTCTTCTGACCGCTACTAGCTACTACACCTATCTAGTACTAGATTCTCTGCACGGCTGTTGACATCTGCATTTGTGCCCTTTGAACTGTTGCTAACTCTATTTGTGCTCCAGTATTTGACATCTATCACTCTCATTTTTGTATTGCTAACATCTGACTACATCAATCTAACTGATCCTTCCCAATACTGCTATACTGTGGGCTCCTCGTAGCCAGGTTCGATCCATGAGACACGCCATCTCAATGTACCTTGCCCAAATTTATTATCTTGGGATTATGTCTACACATAACCCTACCATACACCTCAAGGTATGGCTGCTCCCTATTCCCATCTGGCTCGAAATTTCCCCCTCATGGAGGTCTCTGCTTGAGTGGACGCTTCCACTCGGTCTCCTCTCTACTTCTCCAATTGTGGCAGCTACTCCACAACCTTCTAAGACTGCTTCTCATGAGGATGCATGTTGAGAGGTAATTTATGCTTGCTCTAAACCACCAAGTCTCTAAATTCTTCCTTTGTCCTCAAAGCTTTGCATGCATCTAGTACCTCAGGTGCATATAGGTTTTTGACTAGTGTAAAGTGTAATTGTACCGAAGTTACAAAAAGTTTCTAAAAAAGAGTTGATTTTAAATCGATGATATCTCCCTCATCCGAGCTCCGATTTGATCGATTTTTTTTTTCCATTTGGGTATATTTTTGCAAGGAATCCAAATATTCTATTTGTTTTCTAAAATTTTACACCAAAATCTTCAGATATTCTCTACAAACTCGTCGCCCAAAAAATTCCTGCTCTGATACCATGTAGAAAATCTAACCAACAAGATTCAATCTGATCCTATAATCTACTAAAACAAGATACTGAATCCTTCCTACAATTTACGGGAAAAAAAATCGGTCACACAATCATATATAAGTAAGAGAAATAAATTATCAATCGCACAACAACATTATGTATTTGGGGAAAGAAACTAATCAAAACCCCTCTATCTCTATTGTGTATTAAGTCAAGGAATCATGAAACAATACAATGCTTAATATCTCATGAGATTCCCCAGCACTCTGTCAATTGTCTCCCGTTGATCTAGGAAAACTCGATCTAGTACTTAGCCAATTATCATCCTTACTTCAGCCTGCCTTGCTCATGCAATTCCTAGGGAATTAACTCCTTATTAATTAGGAAAATCAGTCTTCCTTGATTGCGCAATTCATCATGGCATCCCAATGAATTTATAATTGCACATGGGAAATTTTCTCTGAATACAACTGATAGCTATGTTCCCTTTAACCTTTGTCTCAGCTTGGTATTCCTCGAAACTGACATGCATGCAACTATTAATAGCGAATTATTAGTTATCTGATTGATCACTCATTGTGAATTAAATCTAATTTAATTCACTGGACTTCTCACTAGCTCATCACTCAGTTAGAACTAGTTAAACTAATTTTAACTCATTTAATTAAGTTAATTACACTTGCACCCCACTAATGCATCAACTTCAATTGGACCCCAAAAATATTAGAATCCCTCTAGATGCCTCATATTAGACCCTCAACTCGAATTTCTTGAGCTAACTTGGTCATCATGACTTAATTAACTGACACAAGTTGTTATGAGATGAAATTACAATTTATTGTCCAATTTATTTAAGGTAAAAATAAATTAGACGCCCCACATTCCTCACTCCTCGTGCATCAAAATTCCTCACCAGTGTGGATGCATTTTTTTTTTGTCCTTTCTGGTTTCCAATCTCACTATTTCTTGTTGTGAATTTCAACATTTCAAAATTTGATGCGGCCTTCACACAAAGACACCATTAAAATCACATGCCCAAATTCTCATGAGAAACCTCTCTGAAGCTTGATCTTCCAGAAGAGAACCAACAATATGCCATCATACTTCCTAGCACAAACCAACCATTAAGGTATGAAACATTCTTCTGAACCCTCAATGATGATCTTGCTCTTGGAGGATGATCATGACCTCCCTTTAGCAACCCTTACTCGGCCCTCGTACTTGACGTACTTTAGGATTACATCTCTCTTCACCCCCTTAATGTGCCAGATAGTGGGAATACATGTCAAACATGCTAATATGTGCCAAGTGATAAGGCATGCCAAGATGTGCAAGGGTGTGTCAATGCGTGTCAGGGAATGTCAAGACAATAAAAGGGAGACAAAATTGAAACTACAAGGAAATGAACATATAAGAGGGTTAATAAGTCATCAATTTACCTTTTCCAAGAGGGGCATGCTAGGCACACTAACATTAGGTGGCAATAGGTGCCAAGTGAAAAGTCCTAGTGCATTCTAAGTGCCAAGTATTCCTTTGTTGCTTCTCATCTACTTTCCAACAATTTATCATCACAAATAAATTTAATATTAAACCATGCTAAATCATACCAGGCATCTCAACATATTCCATACATGCTAAGAATTTCCAAGTGCTAGCATGTGCCAAGCACCAATATGTGTCAGGGACTAGTGTTATGCATGTTATGAAGTGGAAGGGAATGTTGAAGAGTTCTAAGGTGTGCTAGAGAGTGATAATGCATGTTGATGAGTGTTAAGGAGTACTAGGAAAAAACATTAAGGGAGCACTAGGTAAAAATTCATGGAAGTTAATGAATACGAGGAATGTGTACTGCCAGAGACTAATGTTAATGGTCAATGTTAGTTGTCATGTCAAGGAGGGAGTGACAAGGTATGCTAAGCATTGGTAAGGAATGCTAGGGAATATAGGCATGTTAATAATTCAAAAAGTGTGCTTGGGAGTTCCAGGGTGTGCTAATTATATCATGTGCCAATTAATAGTGCCAAGATATGCCAATACATGCTAGGTGCTAAGGATGTGGTGCAGGGTGCCAGGGTATGTCAATATGTGTCAAGGCAACAAAAGGAAGAACCAATAAGAGGGTTAATAAGTTAGGAATTTATCTTTTTGAAAAGGGGCATGCTAGGCACACTAATAATAGGTCCCAATACATTCCAAGTGGCATTGTGTGCCAAGTGCTAATGTATGTCAATGCATTCAACCAATGTGTTCCACGGCATGCTAGGGACTATATGCAGCATGCCAACACATGCTAGGAGAGTTCCATGTTGTGCTAGCGCATGCCACCATGTGCTTGGGCATCAGTGTCATCACAAGATGTTCTAGGTACAAAGATGTTCCAAGACATGTGGGGTGCTAAGAAATGTTAGTGTGTGCCAAAGCATTAATTTAAGGTGTGCCCAGATTGTTGAGGATTGTTAGGTCTTTCTCATTAATAGAATTGTCAGAGCTCGATTATGTATTAAATAATATATTTCCTACACACAATAGCGGAACTTTATATAAATGGAATTTTATAGATAATAAACTTAATAGATACGAATAATCTGTTGACTCATAGGAAATCTCTATTCGACTAGTCATTACTTGAGGGAAATGATACATGCTTATTACTTCTTAAAAAATTGACTAACCCTAACCACTATGGCCTTGGACATATTACAAAAAATTCTCCACAATAATGGTATTAAATTGTTATCCTTTGACAAAAAATATATTAACATACACATAACGTCATCAAAAACTCATTGGAATGATCAATGATGACGAACATTTTATGATCGTCACCAAAAGTAACAAAAAGAGCATTAGTGAGGGTCATTAAAAGTTCGTCACTAGAAGTGTCACCAAAGAGAGAATTAGTGATGGGCCTTTAACGACCCTCACCAAAAGTGAAATGTCTTTGGTGACGAACCATAAAGGACCATCACTATATACACTTACAGTGACGGTTTTTAGTGATCAATGATGACGGACATTTTTTGACCGTCACCAAAAGTAACAAAAAGAGCATTGGTGAGGGTCATTAAAAGTTCGTCACTAGAAGTGTCACCAAAGAGAGAATTAGTGATGGGCCTTTAATGACCCTCACCAAAAGTTTCATTGAAAATGTCTTTGGTGACGGACCATAAAGGACCATCACTATATACACTTACAGTGACGGTTTTTTAATGACCGTCACCATATGTGACATTGGTGAAGGACCTTAAAGGTCCTTCACAAGCATGACCCTCACCAATGTGATTTTTTCTTGTAGTGATATGAAATAACGTATAGAATTTGTAAATCCTAAGACTATGGATGAGGCTATCAGGAAAGCTAGAATGTGTTACCAACAAGTAAAGGTTAAAATGGAGCAAGGTAAAAACTGGTAGACAAAGAAAGAACATAAAGGAAGTTCTGTTTTTAAAAGAAGCAAAACCAGTAATTTCAAAGGTACATCTAGAAGTGCAGTTAGTAAATAGCTCGGTAAGAATCACAAAAGAACGAGGTGGCCTGTAGAAGATAAAACTGCAGAAGCTTCCAGTAAACCGGAACAAACATTGAACCAGAAGCCACCTTTGCAGTGCTGGGGTTGTGGGGAAGCACAATATTACCGTAACTGTCCACAATAGGGTAGAAGTGAAGCAGTAACCAATTTACAGGAGGCCTCAACAGTGGGTGATGTCGCCAGAAACATACCCAGAATTAATGCAGCATTGGAGGACCGACAAGCTGACTACCAGCCGACAATGATTGAACTAAAAGGTAAACTGCTATCTCAACCTATTTCTATATTGTTAGATCTAGGAGCAAGTTTAAGCTACATAATTCGTAAATTAGTAGAGAACTGTAAATTACAAAGTCAAAAATTTAGGAAATCATGGCTAGTACAGTTAGCTACCGGAGCAAGAACGAAAGTTAGTGCCAAAATATCAGATTGTGCACTAAAAATTAATGAACAACAACTAAATTTGGATTTAAAAGTTTTGCCTTTGGGATCTTATGATGTGCTGTCCAGTATGGATTGGCTGGAAAAGCATTGGACACTAGTAGATTGCAAAGAGAAGGTTATCTACTACAGAAATCAAGATGGCACTCGCCAGGAAATTCAATGGATAAAGAAACCTATACATTTGCGTCCGATCACAACATCCCAAATGGGTAAATGCATGAGGAAAGGATGTCAAATATATGCCATTCAAGTCAATTTTTCTGACTCTAAAGAAAATGCCCCTATGTTGGAAAACATACCAATAGTGCAGGAGTTCAAGGATGTTTTTCTAGAGGAAATACTAGGATTTCCACCTAGAAGGGATATAGATTTTACAATTGAACTGATGCCAAGAGCATCGCCAATTTAAAGAGCACCATATCCGATGAGTGTACCTGAATTAACTAAGTTAAAAATGCAGCTACAGGAATTACTAGATAAGGGATATATACGACCAAGTGTATCTCCTTAGGGAGCACCTGTATTATTTGTGAAAAATATAGACGGAACCATGCGGATGTGCATGGATTACCGTCAGCTAAATAAGCTAACTGTTAAGAACATGTATCCATTACCGTGAATTGGTGATCTGTTTGACCAGGTAAAAGGAGCCACAATATTTTCAAAAATAGATCTGAGATCAAGATATCATCAAATCCGGATAAAAGATGAAGACATACATAAAACTGCTTTCCGCATAAGGTATGGACAATACAAATTTGTGGTGTTACCTTTCAGGTTAACCAATGCGCCAGAAACATTCATGAGGCTGATGCATGGTATATTCCATCCCTATTTGGATAATTTTGTGCTGATTTTCATTGATGAAATTTTGGTCTATTCTAAGATTGCAAAGGAACACAAGGAACATCTGCGGATAGTGTTCGAAATTCTACGGAAGCACCAGCTGTATGCCAAATTCAACAAGTGTGATTTCTTCAAGGAAGAAATTTAGTACCTTGGTCATGTAATCTCTGCTGAAGGTATTTCAGTGGACCTTGAGAAGATCAGAACAATTATGGAATGGAAAGTGCCTCAAAATGTGGAAGACATTCGATATTTTATGGGTTTAGCTAATTATTACCAGAAATTCATTGAAGGATTTTCAAGGATTTTCTTTCCAAACACTTCACTAAAAAGGAAAGGAAAGGTGTTTAAATGGACAAGGGAATGTCAAGACAGTTTTGAGAAGCTAAAGCAATTATTAAGTACCGCTTCAGTATTAAAAGTAGCTAATCCTAATAAAGAGTTTGAAGTATGCATAGATGCATGTAGAGAAGGAGTTGGGGAAATCTTGTCACAATAGGGTAAGGTGATTGCTTATGAGTCCCGAAAATTAAAGGAACATGAGCAGCGATATTCAGAATATGACTTAGAATTGACAGCAGTGGTGCATGCACTTCGAGTGTGGAGGCACTACTTACTTGGAAAAAAAATTGTGCTCAAAACAAATCACAGCAGCTTAACCAGTTACTTTAAGCAAGATGATCTCAATTCTCGTCAAGAAAGATGGAATGCTTTCCTGAGCGAATTTTATATTGATATGCAACAAGTGAAAGGTAAAGAGAACCGAGTTGCAGATGCATTAAGCAGAAAGTTTCATGGAGTTTATGAATTATATTGTAATCAGGTTGAATGCAGATTTCTGGAACAAATAAAAGCAGAAGAAGATAAAGACCCTGAATACAAATTTATGTGGCAGCAAGCAAAGGAGCTCAAGGAACAAGGAAAACCAGCTAAATATGAAATTGATCATGATGTTTTGTTAACGTTCAAGAAAAGAATTTTTGTTCCAAACCGAATGAATTTGAAGGAGTTGATATTAAATGAATATCATCGAAGTAATTATTCGGGACATACTGGCTATTAGATTATGTTAACAGCCAAAAGGAAGAATAACTTCTAGCCTGGTATGAAGAGAGATATAGTAGAATATTTGAACAAGTTCGTAGAATGTCAGCGAGTGAAAGTAGAGCACCGTCATCCCGCTGGGCTGATGCAACCTATACTGGTACCTGAATGGAAATGTGAAGTGATATCATTATATTTCATCACCATATTACCAAGATAAAAAAGGAACAATGATTCTATAATGGTGGTGGTGGATAGACTAAGAAAATCTGCACACTTTATACCAATACAATCCACTTATAAGACCGTGCAGATAGCAGATATATTCATGCAAGAGATCTTCAGATTGCACAGAGTTCCAAAGAGTGTCATATATGACAGGGATGTGAAGTTTACATCAGCATTTTGGAAAACATTTTTCACTGGATCGAGAACCGAAATTAACTTCAGCACCGCTTACCATCCACAGACGAACGGACAAAAAGAACGAGTAAATCAAATTTTGGAGGACATGCTGCGTATGTATGTGATGCAACAACCAACTAGGTGGGAGGAGTATTTACACCTAGTTGAGTTTTCATACAATAATGGTTATCAGGAGTCACTCAAGATGAGTCTGTTCGATGTCCTGTATGGACGACAGTGTCGAACTCCTATTAATTAGAGCAGCCCAGAAAACAAGTTGATGCTTGGACCCAACATGTTAGATGAAATGGAGGCAGAAGCAAAGAAGATTCGGAAGAATTTAAAAGCAGCTCAGGATAGACAAAAGGTGTATGCAAATAGAAAAATAACCTATCGTGAATTTGAAATAGGAGACCATGTGTACATACGAATTAAGCCAAAGAAAAGCACGTTAAGATGGGCCTCTTGTGCAAAGTTGGTTCCCAGATTTTGCGGTCCGTTCCAAATACTGGAACGAATAGGACCCGTGGCTTATCATTTTTCCTTACCTAGTCATATTCGAGTACATCATGTTTTTCACATATCATTATTGAAGAGATACATTCACGATTCAAAACATATAATCCACTAGCAGAATATTCAGGTAGAATATGTATACCAGATTTATTAAAGTATGATAAGATTTGTGAGTCAAACTAATTCAAATCATTGAATTGCAAGTCGAATCGGATGGAGAATTTCTGGTTGAACCCCTCAATATAATCGATTGGAGGGAAATCATGCTCCAGAAGTGAGCCATCGCCTAGGTTAAAGTGCAATGGAAGCACTTTGGCCCAAAAGAAGCTATCTGGGAGGATGAAGGTTTTTTTCGGAAATATTATCCTGAATTTTTTGCTAAAACATAACGAGAACACCAGGGACGGTGTTCAGTTCTAGGGGGGGAAGTTGTGACCACTAGTTTAGTCATTAACTAATTGTTAAGTGATGTATTGGAATTTTCAAGAAATTACCATATTTATGTTAAAATATTGTGAACAGAAATTAATTTTTGAATAATGGAAAATCAATTATGGAATTAGTTCCATAAAGTAAAATACTGATGGTAAAGTAATTTCAAGATTTATGAGTTGATTGAACAGAATTTTAGTTCAAACAGTTTCCCACCTCTGGGGATAAAAAGAGGTTCCTAGGGAAGTTGAGGGTTTTTTTTCGGTGACTGAAAAGGAAAAGAAGAAATTATGAATAGTTATTCTGGGACTGGTTAACCAGAGAATAGTTTCAGACTTCTGTCACACCTGGAATTGGAGACTGAACCGGACTATCTCGAAGTCTCTTCCAAGGTTCTGTCAACCTCATACTCAGACTTGGAGCATAGGGGAGAGTGAAGGATGTAATATCCTTACTCGTGGTAGGGAGGAGTGTTATCAGTCAATAAATATACAGATAAGTATTCTATAAGGAACTGCTATTTAATTCGATAATGAAACATATAAGTAGTTCTAGTTTGGAATGTTATTTAATTCGACATTGACATATTAACTAGTTCTGGAAGATTCTGTTATATTTTTCTTAATTATGATGAGGCTTATAGCTAGAATGGTTGTATATATCTTTTACTTATGAGAAATAAAATAGATGGATTCGTAAATGTAACAGGAGAAATAGTTACACTGTCTAAGGTAACATCTCTGTTACAGTCAAGAAGAATTAAAAAATAAAAACTAGTTCTAGTGAGAATGGTTAACCTAGAACCCTGGTTCAGGTTCTAGATTGGTCATCTCACTGTCTATGATAACTCATGGACAGAATGTGGTCTGGACACAATAACTATCCTCATAACTACAGATAGCTATAAATTCAAGAATATATATAAAAATGGATACATTAAATATGCCTCATTCTAGCATAAATGAAGGAAGATGAAATAGATAGAGTAATCTGAAGTATGAGTATATATATGTATATATTATAAACCCCAGAAAGAGAGAAAAGTGTAGTTACAACTTATCTCTAGAACAGACAACAACTACTACTATAAATTCAACCAGTTAAATGTTGAACAAGACAGTATAAAGAAAGCTATTTCAAGTATATATATGGCATTCTTATTTCTATTTCTGTTGCAAGGGGAAATATTGAAGCATATTAACTACAGACCGTAGCATTGCATAAAGAAAAGAAAACCATTATCAAGGAAAAGGTGGAGATAATAAGCATTGCTTCATTAAACAGTGAAAAGTATATGCTAATTAAAATCAAGAGAATCACATTCTTCTGTATATGAAAAGTATCATTACATAGAAACTCAAGTCTCGACCGACAGTGGAAATATGTAAGGCTTAAAAAAAATGAGGAGCAACATCTAACATTTTCCACAGGGTCAAAACCCCAGAATTACGAAAGAGTTAAAAAACTCAAAGCTAAATTTAACAGACACAAATTCGAGTAGCCAAATTTCTCAAGGCACTTAGAAAATTTACATTTAAAAACTTTATAATATAAACCCTAATTGTACTACAATATGGGATGAGAAACCATCCGAAAACTAGAAGTACTATCACAGCTTAAAGAAAGACCATGGCTATTTCCTTAACTTCGACCGAATCTAGAGGTTAAATACCTGGAGCCACGGAAAAGATTTCTTAGCAGTTGGCCTATGAAGAAATTCATTAGGGTTGAGTCTTCAGATAGGAGAAGGAAAAACTACAAAAAGGAATAAAACTTTAATTAGAATATCACCCTCAATTAGGGGTGTAAAACTGAAGATTATAAATGGAGTTTAGATATAAATGAAAAAACGACCCAAAACTTGCCTGTCGTGGTTTGGTAAGCACGCATTCATGAGCATTCATCTATGCAGAATGGTACAACCGGAACACGAGTCAATTGGGAAATCACACAGAGGAATTATAAAAAAAAACACATTGTCTTTTATGAAACCAAAGAAAAATAACTTAATAAGTTCAAAGGAATATACCTCTTTCATTTTCCAGCTCTTGGGATGGATTAACTCAGGCTTCGTGCAAATATGAGCGTAAGGGAAACGATGCCTTAGTTCCATCAAACTGGTAGACATGTAAACTGTCATATAAAGAACGGAGATAAATGTGTAAAACGTTAAGTGTTAACTTTTAAACGGATAAATACACAATAATAGACTATACTCTAGTCATGAGACACAGAAGTATTACCGCTATAGTATAGATGTATTCCATTACCCTGTTCGGAACAAATTTGGCGAGCCGAAGCAAGGACATTGCGGATGTTCGAAGCAGCATGCAGAGCAGAGCTCTCGCCTAGGCAGGGACGAATGAGAGGAATTAGTTACGAATTCAGTTAGGTGAATAGTTATATCAAACCTTAAGTCTTTTAGACCGTCGAATCCATGGTTGGCAGATCAAGGGTGAAAATCCATCTAGCTACTCTGCATGGAGGCTCGTCATTTAAAACCAAATAAATTCAATACAGTTTTAGTAATTTCAATCGCAACTGTGATAATTCCAAAACCGAAAAATAATTAAATTCCCAGTACATAGAGTTAAATGCATATCAATGACTATATCTTTTATCGTATAATTCCACACTCCACCTATAGGTAGTTAAGGACCTTAGTTTCCCTACGAGGTGGCTATATAGGATACAGGTGTCATAACTATGGGAATTTCTTTAGTTTACATGTTATGTATACAATGCAATACAAACCCGCATATAACACCAATATATATAAATATGTTACGTGGATTATTGAATTTTTTATTATTATGGTTTTTGTTTTACTATTTAAATATCATATGTTACATCTAGTTTATAACCTGTATTTTTTGTTTCTTATCTATATAGTGAAAGAATAAACCAAGTTTGGAGTTAAGAAAATAAACCATAACATAAATAACACTATCTCCTTCCAAAAATGTCTGCATATTAAAATGACATTCACCTTCTTGTATACCAAGACTATTGTTATTCATATACAATATACAATTTTGAGAAGCATGCAATTAGTGCTCGGATATGTAGATGAACTCAGAGTAAACTCTATTTATGTTACTAAAAATTCTCTTTATTTACATCTATGATAGATAGATTGTACTTAAATGTATTCAAAATATCTTATTTGAGTTAAATTCTCATTCCATGCTTATTTCAAAGGATTATTAATCACCAAAGGATTTTCACCCCTAATTTCCTATTTCAATATCTATAACAATTTTTTATATATGTGAACAGATTATGTTGGTTTATATATATGTTTTCACCCTCAATTGTCTATTTCAATATATATAATAAAAATTTCTAGTTGATAACTCTTATCATCAATATCTTTGAAACCTCCACGAACTGCTTCCACGGAAGAAAAAATTTCCTTTCATTCCTTCAAGATGGCTCCTTCTCTGCAAGAACTTATTTCTTCTAGGCTACTCTTTCCTATGCTATTTCCTTACGACGTTTCTTTTGCAACATGTGGTGCAATTGCTAGTTTATATCTTATTAGAGTAAATGTTTCCATTGTTACTATTTTATATATAAATTATTATATTTTTTTCAACTTTTTAATTTATCTACTATTTGTGAATTAATTTTTGGTTAAGAAACCATGATGTGGGCTTTAAAGAGATATATAATATTGGTATTTTGAACAAATTTATATGATGTGGATATAAAAATTATATTATATGTATATTTATAGTTAAATAGATAGAAATTTTAGTTTAGAAAGTGAAAAAATGGAAAAAGAAATGTGTCCTTTTAACTAATAAGATGATTTCTTTTTCATAAATTAGTAAAACACATATTTATAAATATAGTTTATGTAGGAAAAAAATTTAATTCTCCTAAATAAGAAATATTTAGGTCTAACTAATTTGACATGGCCAACTTTAACAACTAAGGCTCTTCTAGAGCTTTCTAGATAAGATAACCACAACTTGTGGGAGATATTACACTATCTAATAGTCCCACTTTTAGATTATTACAACTAAAACACATAATTTCTAAATATTACCTTTAATACTCAAAAATATCTTATTAAAATTCTTAGGTTAAAATATTTCACAATTGGTCTTAACACTTGAAAGAAACAAGAATTATGTTGCCATTGTTAACTAGCTCATGAATGAAATCATCATGAGAGTAAATGCTTACTTTTATGTTGAAACTCATGATTCTTGAATATACCATGATTAGTGTTATAAAAAAAATTGTATTTGGTTTCTTCTCTCTAAGTCAAAAGCATTTAAAAGTCTTCTTAATGATAGTCCATGACATAATGTTAATGTAGTTGCTACAAGCTTTTCTTTGGTTGAAGATGTTGCCACAATTTTTGATTCTAGCATAGTCATGAAATTAAAGTTCTACCATCGAATGAATAACTATGAATGGTTTTTTTTATCAACAATGCTCCTACAAAATCACTCTCTATGCACCTTTTTTATCAACAAGACTCCTACAAAATCACTCTCTATGCACCTTACAAGGATAGTACCTTTGGAACTTAAACACCAAATTCCATAATACCTTTTACCTATCATGTTTGTTAGTGTTATTTTACTAATCTTCCAATTATGAGAGTGGTTGGGATACTCCATGAATATGGAAATCGACCTTTCTCTAGATATGTTATATGACCTTGTACGTTATAGCTTTGCTGCAAATATTTTGTATAAAGTAGGATTAACTATGAATCGTTTATTTACTTTAATATAACTCTGTCTATGTTACAATTGATGTATATGCTAATTTATTTTTTTCCATTATGAACATTCTTCAAAATATTAGTTGCATACTTTTACTAAGAAATAAAAATATTCATATATATTGTTGAACATCAATTTGAGTAAAATAATTTTATAGGAGACATTTTAGTCATAAGTGAATGAAAATTATCATAAGTACTCATGTTGTACACAATTTCCTGAAGAAAAATATGTAAACTATTTACCATGACCAACATTTTGGATAGACATTCCACCCATTATCAAGAAGAGAAATCTTGATGATATCTACATAAGTGTTGAGGAGTAATTAAAGAGAAAGCCATACAATAACTATTAAAAGAATAAATACTCCTTTCATTTCAGGGGTAACAGGTCAAAGGTAAAATAGGAAAAAATATATATATTTACTCATATATATAGCCACAATTATTACATAAATGAATATAAATCGACAAAAGGCACGGAAGGAGGGGGAGGTTGAAGGAAATAAAGGTCAAAATTTAAATGATAATGAAAAGAAACCAGGTCAATCAACAAACCAATGAAAATTAAGAGAAAACTAGGAGGAGGGTATGATGTTAGAAAAATATAAAATATGAGAGAAAGGGAAAGAAACCCAATAAAATAATGAAAAATGAGCAGAGGGGAAATAAAATTGAAAAAAAGAAAATAATAAATGAGTGATTTCATAGATGACTGAATTCCAAGAGTGGCTTAGCATGGATGCTTCTGAATTTTCAAGGCTTCCCAAATGATTCGAATGTAAGTTAGAAGTTATAAAAATGAGGAGATGCTAAGATGCTTCCTTTTTATAACTCATCTTTTATCTTTTTTATAAAATACTCAACTTAAAAGTTCATGTAATAAATTTAATAAAGGGAGAAAAAAAAGGCTAAGTTCATGGGACACGTATTAGAAGTTGAATGTTCGACAAAAACATCTTAGTAGGTGTTTATTTAGGTTTATTATGGCTAAGGAAATTAGAGAAGGAATAGAAAATGAAAAGAGGAATTATTTGGCATGTTATTTATGAAAATAAAGGAAAATAGGAGAAAATGCAGATGAAAGATCAAATATTTGCATGAGAAGGGAAATGAAAGAAAAATAGGGGGAAAGGAAGAAAATAGAGTCTCGAATCATAAAAATTCTTATGAGGATAAATTCATGGAATTTTGTAGTTCAGTTATGGATCTCTCTCTATATTCTCTCTATTATTTCATACTCTTGCACACTTAGAGATCTCTTAGAGAACTCTAGCATTAGACAAAGGTATATAAAGGAAGGAGAAGGAAGAAAATGGAAGCAAGATACATGTAAGGAAAATTTGAATCAAGTAGCTTCCACAAGAATACTTGTATATAACAGGTTTCATGTGTGATTTCCTAGTTGGTTTTTGAATGCATGGTACATGCGTGAATGTATTTAGTTCTCAGCTTGTTGTCATTGGCATGGGTTTGGTGAGGGGAGATAGTCATTTTGAGCCATTCTTTTCCATTTATAGTTAGCCATAGTGTGTTGGGGTTCTTTCATTTGGGTGAGCTTCAAATTGCCAAACAATTTTGGAATTAGGTGAGGTTTTCTCAAGAAAATTCCCAAGGGCCTAGGAATCCTTGGATTTATTTTGGCGAGATGCGATAAAACATGATGGTGGAGATGGGAAAATTCCTTAAGGTATTAGTGAAGAAAATGTGTGGCATCCAAGCTTGTTTTGTGCCTAGTGGTCCCTTGTCTAGTTTTTGTGGGATTGAGGTAAATCCTGAGAGAGGAGGTAGTTGTTGGCTTGAGGGGGCTTAGACCCTGGTTCAAATATGGTTGCACAAACCAACAAAACCCTCTATTACTAGTCCTTTCAACAATGATTTGTTTCCCATACCGAAATCTCACTCGAGGTAATATTAGGGGATGCTAGAACGAAGTTTCTGCATCAAGAGGGATTGTGGAGTGTGGATTTAGGGCTTATATTCTCTTTAGGCTTATTCAAAGCTTCTTAGGACCAATATGAAAAATATAAATACGGTGTTCAACAAATTTACTTAACTACTTTGAAAATCGCACTTTTCTACTTTAAGATGCATTAATCATCATAACGAACCATATTCAACTCTTCACAATGAAATTATATATAAAATCCTAATCTAGCACAAATAATCACAAAAAATAGATAAATAAATCACACAGGTAAAGTACACAGATTTGTCTTCAAAGTATTCTTTTATTAGCTTATATATTCTAAATACAATTCTTTTGGCCCTCCGCGCACATATGCAAGGGTTTGTGCACTCAGCTACATACTTTCTAAGGTCTTCACGCACACAACTACAAGAGTCTTCTCTTTCACACAAAAAGCAGAATGCAGATTTAATTTATATCTAACATGACTACCATATGTATTCTATCATGATTATTCTCATCCACAAGATATATTCCTAGACTCCTTATATATCTTTTGTTTTACAATACCATGGTCTGAAAACAGTGGGCAGAGCTGAAAGTATCCATAATTATCCCATACCTTTAGAAAATTATAGTCTTTGACTTGCCCCAAAGCCCTTCTAACTCTTATACATCTTCATGCAGTGTGCTCTGGTCCTCAAGATGTGGATTCTTTACAAAAACATAGACATGGGGGTACCCTATCCAAAAAGCCTCTAACACAAAGATGTGAATCTTCTCAAGTCACTCAACTGGTGCACCCTGATTCTTTGCTTTCATGTTAATCAATGCATCCTTCAATGGTTGGATAGTATTGGTACACTACTTCTCAAACTCTTGAACTTCAATCAGGAGCTTCTCTTCTTATACTTTAGTGAGAATCTTCTCTGTGGCGGGCCCCGCTATATTCTAAACAACATCCCTTTCTGCTTAATGTACCACTTTTAGCTGGCTATCCACTGTCTATGATAGCTAAGTAGCTTCTACTTCCCAAGGCTAGGTTCAAGCGGTGATAATCTACTCTTTCCACTACAACTCATCAATCTTGCCTTGCAATAACTGGCCCTCTTGAAGATGGGAAGATTGTTGTGTCAAAGCTAAGGTCCATGCAATCATATTTATCTGATTGAAATGTTGTTTATTTTCATGGATTTTGTTTTTGATTTATGGACATGGGGATCATGTTGCAATGAGGCCCAAATTTTGATAACATCCTCAAAGAATTGGCTACAGTCCTTAACAATGGTGTCAATAGTGTTCATGGTAGCCTTTGTATCAACTCTGTGCTGCTCCTAGACCTCTTGTGGAGTAGTTCGTTGCAATTTCATATACAGATCAACAATATGCATTTGAAGCTCAAGCGTTACCCTATCCACTTATGCCTTAGATTCCATGACCACCATCGCGAGATTCTCTATTTTTATTCCAATGCTGCCTTGGCTTGAAGCTGTAGGTCAAGAAGTTCACTGCAAACCTTGGTCATTTCTTCCTCCAACCGGTTCTTATGCACTGCTACCTGATCTCAATCCTACAAGACCTGTTGTTTTTCCTCAACTATATGCTTCTGGTCTTGCTTGACATTCTAGCTGATAACCAACAAGGCATGTTTCTCTCAGATTTGAAATTTTTATGCAATTTCCTGGTGGAAATTGTGCGATTCTTTGATTGGGAGTGAAACAAGGTTCCATGTTGTACTTTTCCAATGTGATGTGTGCATATGATGCTCGATAATGTAAAAATATAAAGCACCTATAGGGATCTATAGAGCTCGAATTTCAGAAGTAACTTCCAACTCCTGACTTTCTGTACTCACAGTTATTGGTGTCCCCATAATCAGCCAAAAATTCTCTGCATAAATAGCCATCCTAGTTAAAACTTGTCTCCTTTGCTGCACTATGTATCCAAAGATACTACGGGTGTTGATACCTCATCTGCATGGCTCTTACACATAATTTTCTGAGCTAAATGGTGTGCGGGAAAACAAAAAAATTTATCCTTAATGGAACTGGTGGTGTACCATGAGGATCCTTTTATGAGGCCATAGTCCTTCTTCATCTTATCTGCCACTTTCTTGCCTTGGTCCTTTCTAACAAATGCGTCGGCCGCGTTAAATCCTTGGAACGACAATGCAGTGATCTAGAGGCTTAGCATCTCATCAATCAGGGAACTTTCACCTGGCCAAAGAAAATCATCATGGACAAGGGCTAGTAGCTGTTGCACATAGATGTTATTGATATTGTTGCGCCCAAAATCTAGAATGTATAACATGTTCAGTAGCCTTGATTAATAAAGTCACACGACCCACCTAAGTGGCTCCACCCTTATTAGTCCTACTTCTTCATAGTAAAATAACTATAGGTACTTTCTTGGCTCAAACTGTGGATATTTAATGTGATCATAGAAATCTTAGTATTCCATGCATAGTTGTGGCACTTTTTCCAATGGGCCTCCCAACACAGGTACTTCCTCTGGTAGTAATGGTCTGAATATCCTGAATTTTACCACATCTGAGTCCTTAGTAAGCTTCACAATGTTCAACATCCTTAGAGGCATATATGGTGGTAACCTGGAAAATGGTTCCACAAATTTGGCATCAGTATCCTCAAATAACCCAACATTGATGTCTTCTTCAGATTCCTCGACCTCCAACGGCTACTTCTGTCAATCCTACCTTGCCTTAGTCTGTTGTTCTTTTGGGTTTATTTCGGGGTGACTATCGAACTACGGGCATCTTCGACTTCTTTATCTACACTTCTCATACAGAAAATTGTTGACAAGGTGACCTCGGCCCTGTTACACTCATTGGTGGCATAGAAGTCTTTATGTGTCCCGGTCCTTCCTTAATTAGTTCCTCTTTAAGCGCTTCAAAACTATAATATGACATGTAGTGGAATGATTGGCTCTCTCTAGGGAAAAAAATCACAAGTCTAGTTTTCAAAGTGTAAAGTGTGTGAATGTGGAGTGGGATGACATATTTATAACAAATTTGAAATTAAAACTTCATTATACCCTTCTGTTCCGCCTCATAAATGTGGATTTGGTGGTGTATTTTCCTAGATTCTCTCATTAAATTCATCCCTACTACTCCCTATAACAACAAAGTTCTTGTCAAATCAACTATTCCTACTCCACCAGTCATATTTTGGATGAACTTCATCTTGGGTCAAAGTGCTTCATCCTTTGGCATGGTTCCCTCCATCTACGCCATATTTCTTCATTCCACACAACATTTACTCTTCGACGAAGCCTTCCTTCGGCATACTAGTTTATATTTCTATGCTCTCTTTCAACTGTGTGTAAAACTAAAACCCTTCTCCAGCCATATTGTCAACGTAAAGCCCTAGGCACAGAATCATCCTTATATAACGTTAACCTCCTGCCATTGACACGTCCAGGAAACAACTAACCATTCATCTTCACAAGATGAATTGTGCCACCATTGGACATATTCCTGAGAATGTATGGGCATAGCCAGTGCATTTGTAGCTTACCCTAGAACTTCGCAAACTTACTACCATAAAAAAGAACTAAGTGTTAGGTCCCTATATTACTAGTATAGTCCCTTATTGTTATTATTGTACTCCTGTAACCCCAATATTTTTATTATTGTGCCCTTAAATTATTATTGTTAGGTCGGCTAGGATTACATTGTGGCCCCACAAGGATTACAATGTGGCCCCATGGAATCCTATATATAGAAATGAGGCTTTTTAATTTGTATCATCCAAGAATTTTTCATTCATGTAATGTATTGGAAGTTGCCCCCTCGAATTGGCTTATTACTAAGGCGTTGATATCTCTTTTCTTATATTTTTGGAGCTGGTTTCACAAAATTTGGTATCAGAGCTTTGGATTCTAGGGTTTCCCTGCTCCAAACATGTCATCGTGGCATTTTCGCTATAATTTTTTTTCTACAAAGGCTCAAAAGCTAAAACATTTATAGTGCGAATCAAAAATCCTGAGTAACATTGTTGCAAAATTGCAGAGGTTGGTTCACAATATTTTCGGAGATATGATCTGTGGAAGTTAGGGCTTTTTGCAGGCTCCTGAATTTCACTTAAAATGGTCATCACAGAATTTTTGCTATAACATTTTTCTATGAAGGTTCTGAAGCTGAAATATTTAGAGAACGAAGCTGAAATCCTGAGGAACATCATCACAAAATTTCAAAGCTTGGTTTCGCAATATTTGTGGAGACATGATCTGTGGAAGGGAGGTCTTTTTCAGGCTCACGAATTTCATCTCAAAGAGGTGAGCGTGGGAAAATATTCATAACTCTCTCCCTGAGCATCGGATTGGAATTTTGTAAAAAGTGACTATAAGTACACGAACTTTAGTTTCTTGCTTATATATATCATATCCAAAGGAGACAACAATGACACATGGAAATTCGTACAATTTCCCTCTACTGAACCATTCCATAATTAGGTCATTGTGGGAGATTGGACATAAATTTTCCTTGAAGAATCTAAATCAAGTTAGACCTATGGTATGTGAAAGAAGCTTTAGAGGAATACTACAAGGTTGAATTTCAGATATTCAGGATCTGCAAGTATAGAGATAAGCCAACTTCAATATCGAGCTCCTCAAAAGCATGTAAAAGGTCTGTATTTTTTCTGAATTGCATCAGTCTTGTTTAAAGAATCGAGTTGAATTGATTCCAAGGGAATATTGTAGAATAGATATTAGTATTGGATTCTAAAATGGCCCCTAAAAAGAATTCAACACCCATTAAGCCTTTAGAAGGCTCTACTATGACTCATGAAGATGAAGAATGGCAACATGACATATCAAAATTACAAGAGCAAGTGCAACAAATTTCGCTCTCGCAAAGAGAAACAAAAAATGACATGGAAGTTTTGAAGAAAGGCATGGAAACTAATATGGATGCTTTGAATAAAGGCATGGAATCTAAGATGGATGGTTTGAAGAATGGCATGGAAGCTAAGATGGATGACATGGAAGATAATATGGAAAACATGAAGAATGATCTAAAAATAGACATGGAAGGTTTGAAAGAAATGTTTCCTAATGGTGAAAAGATAGTAGACGAAACTCATGATGAGAACAAAATAAATTTTAATCATGATTTCATAAACTCTAATGTTGGAGGGAAGAACCACCATATTCCAAAAATGGATATGAGCAAGTTTGATGGAAAGGATCCTGTAACATGGATACTACAAATGGAGCAACATTTTTATCTCAATAATGTGAAAAACACACAAAAGGTACGCATTGGAACTTTACATTTAGAACAAAATACATTTTTATGGTATCGATGGATTTGCTCCCATAAAGAAATTGTCACTTGGTCAATTTTTACAGAGGAAATGATAGCACATTATGAGGATACAAAGAGCAAAACTTTATTTATCCAATTGATAAATATCAAACAAAAGTGTTTAGTGGGGGAGCACATTTAGGACTTCCAAAAATTGAATATAAGGGTAACTGATATTCCAAAGGAACACATGATTGATCTATTCATAGGTACTTTAAAGGATAACATCCAACATGAAGTTCGCATTTTGGAACATGATTCATTGGAGAAGGAATTTAGGTTGGCAAGAAAAATTGAATGTAAAATTATGGCGACAAGGAAGACTACCACTCACTTCTATAAATATGGAAGTGTTTCTACTCCTAGAATTCCACAACCTACAAGGTTGACACCACAAAAATTGGAAGAAAAAAGAGCAAAAGGGCTTTGCTACAGTTGTGATAGAAAATACACTAAAGGTCATAAGTGTGCTCAGAAGAAATTATTTTACATAGATTGTGAAGAGGAAGAAGAAAATGAATAAGAATCTTCAAAAGAAGTGGATAGACACCAGGAACCAGCCCTAGAAGAGGAAGAAATGAGTCCGACCATATAGTGTAATGCATTGGCAGGAATTACCACTCCTCAAAATCTCAAGATAGAAGGACATATCAAGAAGAAAAAGGTAATAGTGTTGATTGATTTTGGTAGTACCCATAATTTTATTCATTGTAAGGTAGCCAAGGAATTGAATTGTTTCCTATACCCAGCACCAGAATGTCAAGTGATGGTTGCAAATGGAGGAACTCTAAATTTCTCTAGAAAATTCCATAATATCAAGCTAACCATAGGGGAATATGTATTGAATAGTCCAATGCTTTCCATTCCTATGGGAGGTTCTGATGTTGTACTAGGAGTATAATGGTTACAATCTTTGGGGACAGTAGCTTTTAATTTTCAAGAACTTTTCTTGAATTTTTTTTCAAAAGGAAAGGAAGTCGAATTATGGGGTGTTGCAGGGAATCTAGGAAAGATAATAAGCTCTAATGTCATGAAAAAACTTCTAAAGAAAGAACAACGAGGCATAATTACACAATTATGCTCACTAGAAGTTCCAACATCAAAATCATCTATTTCTGTAGATCTCCAAAAAGTCTTGGACAAACATTCCAATGTGTTTGAAACTCCCAAAGGACTCCCACCTATTCGTGATCATGATCATGCTATTCATTTGATTCCAGGAAGTGTTCCTCCAAACATTAGGCCTTACATATATCCTTATGTCCAAAAGAGAAAAATTGAACGTATGATTGCAGAAATGTTAGAGGCAGGTATAATTCAACCTAGTCAAAATTCTTTCTCTACTCCTGTAGTACGGGTACACAAGAAGGATGGATCATGGCGCATGTGTCCATATTATAGGGAGCTCAATAAGATCACCATTAAAGATAAATTTCCCATTCCTGTGATTGATGAATTATTGGATGCATTACATGGAGAAATTTATTTTACCAAGTTGGATCTTCGTTCAGGATATCATCAAATTCGAATGAAGAATGAAGATATTCTGAAAACAACATTTTGAACTCATGAGGGTCATTATGAATTTTTGGTCATGCCTTTTGGCCTTACCAATGCACCTTCTACATTTCAAGGGTTGATGAATTCCATTTTCAAACCCTTCCTTGGAAAAAAAATTCTAGTATTTTTTGATGATATACTAATCTACAATAGGTCTTGGAAGGATCATGTTCAACATGTTGACAGGGTACTCAAACTAATGCAAGAGAAACAATTATATATAGAAACATCCAAATGTTTCTTTGGAGTACAAGAGGTGGAATATCTGGATCATATTATATCTCACGAGAGTGTTAAGGTAGACCCTTACAAAATTAAAGCCATTAAGGAGTGGAAAGTCCCCACAACCATATAGCAGTTGCGAGGATTTCTTGGGCCAACAGGATATTATCGTAAGTTTGTTAAGAGTTATGGTAGAAAATTAGCACCTCTAACAACATTATTGATGAAAGATGCATTTTCATGGACTCCTGAAGCAACTAAGGCCTTTGAACATCTTAAAGAGGCAATGTGCCTAACACCGGTCTTAGCTACACCAGACTTCACAAAAACCTTTATTGTGGAATGTGATGCCTCAACAAATGGAATTAGAGTTGTTTTAATGCAAGAAGGAAGATCCATTTCTTTTGAAAGTCATCCAATAAAAGGAAAGTATTTACAGAAACCTATTCCATTGCTTTTGAAAGTCGTCCAATAAAAGGAAAGTATTTACAGAAACCTATTTATGAGAAGGATTGTTAGAAATATTGCATGCACTAAAGAAATGGCGAAGTTACCTAATGGGAAGACACTTCAAGGTAAAAACTGATCATGATAGTCTTAAACAGTTTTTGGAACAAAGACTATCTTCAGAAGAGCAGCAAAAATGGGTCACAAAGATGTTGGGTTATGATTTTGAAATAATATACAAAAAAGGGAAGCTACATGTTGTTGCAGATGCACTCTCAAGAAAGAATGAAGAGGTGTCAGAATTGCTTTGTGCCATTTCTATTATCCAAACAGACTGGATAACCAAAGAAAGAGATGAATGAAAGAAGGACAAAGAAGTGTGGACACTCATTCAAAAGTTGCAACAAGATCCTAGTACATCTAATACATTTAGTTGGAAAAAGTATTCCTTATGATACAAAGATCGCTTATATCTTTGTAAGAATTCCAAACTAAAACAAAAGATTATTTTTGAATTGCACACTTCTCCTTTAGGAGGACACTCAATATTTTTAAAAGCTTACCACAAGGTGAAGAAAGAATTTTTTTGTGATGGCCTTAAATCTGATATTCAAAATTTTTTGGCGGAATGTTTGGTTTTCCAGCAGAATAAAGTTGAGACAATTAATACCCCATGTCTTCTACAACATTTATCCATTCCAAGTCAATGTTGGGAGGAGATTTCAATAGATTTTATCACAGGTTTACCTAAGTCCGAAGGAAAGAGTGTCATCATGGTGGTAGTTGATAGACTTACCAAGTATGCAAACTTTTGTGCATTATCTCATCCATTTAAAGCACGTACAATTGCTACTACATTTATGGAAACAATTCAAAAGCTACATGAAAACCCAAGGGTTATTGTGAGCGACAGAGATCCCATTTTTATTGGAAATTTTTGGACAGAGTTATTTTCTTGTTTGGGTACTCAATTAGCTCATATCTCGTCTTATCATCCTCAATTCGATGGTCAAACTGAGATAGTAAATAAATGTTTGGAAGGATATCTTCGTTGTTTTGTATCTGATAAACAAACACAATGGGTCAAGTGGTTACCTCTCGCTGAATGGTGGTATAACACTTCCTTCCATATTGCAGCATAAATGACCCCATTTATGGCACTTTATGGATATCATCCACCATCCATCACATCATCTTTAAGAGAAAATTCGAAGTTTCAAGCAGTGGAAGATCACATCGAGCATCAACAAGAAGTTCTCCAACACTTAAAGGATAACCTGAATTTGGCACAAAATCGAATGAAACAATAGGCAGATCAACATCGCAACAATAGAAGTTTTGATGTAGGAGACTGGGTATTCTTAAAACTACAACCATATAAACAAATTTCCCTCAAGCAAGTTAAGAAGGATAATAAATTATCGCCAAAGTACTATGGTCCTTAAAAGGTGTTGCAAAAGATTGGTACTATAGCATACAAATTGGAGCTTCCTTCTTCTTCACAAGTGCATCCAGTTTTCCATGTTTCATCCTTAAAGAAGGTTATCAGTGAAAATATTCCAGTTCAAACAATATTTCCAGAACTTGATGAGGAAGGAAAAATCATATTGGAACCTGAAGCGATCACAGAAAAAAGAACTCAACAGCTACAAAATCGATCAATTTCGGAGTATCCCATCAAGTGGAAGAACTTACCCACTGAAGATTCTACATGGGAGGATGATAATTTTATAGAGAAGCACCCAAAGCTAATCAAGCATTGAGGACAACATTGTTTTGAAGGAGAGGGGCATGTTAGGTCCCTCTATTACTAGTATAGTCCCTTATTGTTGTTAGTGTAACCCCCTTATTGTTATTATTGTACCCCTGTAACCCCCATATTGTTATTATTGTGCCCTTAAATTATTCTTGTTAGGTTGGCTAGGATTACATTGTGGCCCCACTAGGATTACAATGTGGCCCTAGGGACTCCTATATATAGAAAGGAGGTTTTGTAATTTGTATCATCCAATAATTGTTCATTCATGTAATGTATTGGAGGTTTCCCCCTCGAAGTGGATTATTTCTAAGGTGTTGATATATCTTTTCTTATATTTTTGGAGCTGGTTTCAGAACACTAAGTCTCTATTCTTGAAATTCTTCTGCTTCATATGATTTTGATAGCAAGCCTTTTCCCTCTCCTCTTTCACCTATTGGTTAAATATAGTGATGAACCAATCTTATTTTAGCGCAAGCAGTTGTTCCAATCTTTCATCCATAATATCGTTGTATTCAATATCGGTAACTACTACAATTCTAAGACTAGGCACAATATACTCCATCGACATCACCTCTTCATGTCCATACACCAATCTAAATGGATTTCTGACCCATAAAATTCTTACAGGTAGTTTTGTATGCCCATAATACTGCAAGAATTCTCAAATCCCAGTCATCCCAGGAATTCTCAAAAAATTTGTTAAAGGCTTCAACGGTGATGTTTTCTTGAGGGTGATATGGCATACTCTTCTATTGATGCATTTGAAACTCCTCCATCAATGCTTCAATAATGTTTTTCAAGAAATGAGATCCTCTATCGGTCATCAAAATCTTTGGGCAGCTGAACCTTCACAAAATGTGTTAAAAAAATAAACTTTGCAGCCGTGTCTATGCTACAATTCTTCACCAAATGTGCCTGAACCCATATTTTGAGGCAATTTGTTGTTCTAATTGTTGGGCCATGGAAAAGGTACGTTTTACCGCGATCTTTAGTTTGATTTATTATTAAATTTTATATGTTTTCCTTCATTTTAGAAATAAATCAAAGGAGATTAGTGTAAAAGTAGGGTAAAATGAATTATTAATAAATAGTGTGTTTAATAGTATAAAAATTGACTTTTTTGTCTTTAGTGATAGGAAATCCGAACCAAACAACTACTGACCAAATGACCAAACAATAGCAGTCAAGAAAATAAAATGAAATCATGTATGGTTCCTGTGAATCAGCAAGATATGGAATGACATGTATATTCTTGAAGCATTCGGCTGATAGTTGTGAAGCCTCAGGATCTCCTAATCCTGAGGATTCACTATTATCTGTTTTGTTTCTCCTTAAAGTTATAAAATGTTGCAGGTGAAAGAGAACGAGAGAGATTTTTCCGTATATTGTAATTGTCTATAATAAACATTTATTCAGACAAAGTCTTTGAACTCACAATGATGTACCTATTCTATTGATTAATGAAAGAGTTAGCATTTTTGTTATAAACAGATTCTGAGTATTTCTTGGTAGAAGACATCTGGAGGCTTCGGGCCCTGTCCCTAGGAGTTCTACTACTATGTTGGGTTATATATTTATTTATTGATTCTCGCAAATTATTTATTCTTACACCTTCTAGAATTACAATTCAATTCAGTAATTCCATGTGTGGTGTGTTACGATTTCCTTTTCATTCAGTTTGAGTTTATCATTAATATTCCTTTACTACTGAGTGATGTTTTTCCATTTATTAGACTGATTTCAACATGATTAAGTATTTTTTGTTCAATTCTGCACATTGTTATTTCTTGAGTTTTTCCCATTGCAAGTGTGAACGTACGGTTTGTTGTTCAATTCTAAATGTTGTTATTAATGTAATTATAGAGAATTCCATTGCAAAATGTCAATAGGTGACCGTTATTAAATTTATTAAGTATTTATTTTCTATTTTTTTTCAATTCATTAATATTTCTATTCAATCACAAAATATCTTTAATTTCAGTATTGAGTGTTTACTTTCTGCATAAGTTCAGACTAGAGTTTCATTCTTTTATTGATTTGAAGTATTTCACATTTTAATTTTGAATTTATTGATTGAACTTCGAGAATTAGATAGTATTTCTTGCAACGATTTAGAATATTTAACCTCTGATTTCAATCACATATACTTTTCTTGCACCCTTGAAATAGAAATACCTGCCTTGGGTTGATGATTAATGTGAAGCATTAAGATTACTTTTAACAGTCATATTTTTGACCCAACATTTTGGCACTGTTGCCAGGGAGAGTTTTTAGGAGTGATGTCTTTTTGTTTTTTTATTTTTCTATGAAAAAAATGGGTATTGAAAACGAGAGGTAAGAACCTGGATATTAGCAATTAAAACGCTTGCCCACCAGCCCTCTTTTCAGCAATTCTGCATAGATTAAATAGGATAGGTGTTTTTTTTATGAAATAATAGATAGAATTAGATCGAAATCCCTTGTCTAAATCCATAGGTGACCCTTGGCAGAAAGACCTTCATAGAGGAAATCACAAGACAAGATGAATCTCAGGCATCTGTAGAACTTGAAACCATTTCCCAAAGGAATCCTCATACAATCCCTTAGGTAGCAACATCACCATCAGTAGGCCATGCCGAGATCCATAACGAGACTAAAGGGTCTGAACAGAGATTTCATACTACAGAAAATTTGAGTCCTGACCCTTCACGAGAGGGAACTTATTGCAATTTGCAAGAAGGAGAGGGAGAAACCAACAATGCTGTAAGGATAAATTTAAAAACACCAGATCCTGGATTTCCTAAAATAGTGGTTGAGACAGAGACACCCAACATTCTAGATCAAGGTAGTGTTGTAAGGCCTCCTCCAAATCCACCTCCTAATCCTGCTCGAATTATTCTCTCAGACTAGGAAATCCATGAAGGTTATTGGCACATATTTGATCATATGGCACACAATCAACCCCAGGGACAAACATCAACATTGGAGTATCCCATTTTTTAACCAATCGCAAACACCCCTATGTAAGCTATTAAAATACAAAACATCCCCACCTTCCATGGAATGACCTTGAAAGATCCTAAATAATTCTTATTTTGATTTGATGTTTTGTGTAGGGGATATGATTACACCACTAGCCCTCAAAAATTGAATTTGTTCCCCTCTACTTTGAAGGGGCAGCTCTACGCTGGTTTATGGGGCTTGGTGGGGGAACCATTAATAATTGGGAAAAAATGAAAATTTCTTTTCTTACTAAATACCAAGATTATTACTGGACTAGAGAATTGAAAGATGAAATCTTAAACATGATTTCAAAAGATAACGAGACATTAGAAGAATATGTTGAATGATTCCAATATAATTTGCAAAGGTCCTCATATACTGAATTTTCTAAAGATTTCCTAAAAGTAACAATGATAAAAGGAATGAAAGATGAATGGATAGAAACATTAAATATAATGGGAAAAGGAGACATCTATCAGGAAAATTATGATGACATTATTGCATTGTCTATCAGGTTCTCTCAATGTAGTGCGAGTAATAGGCAAGCTGGATGGGATTCTGTTGCTAATAATTAAAAATAGTTAGGTGGCAGTGTAACCAGAAAAAAATTCAGTTATCTTTTGGAAGATTTAAAAAATGATACCTTGGGCACCCTCACAACACAACTAGATGTCCTGCAAGCCAAGCAGAAACAAGATTTAGCAGAATAGAACTTGGCTATTTTTTGTCCACGTTGTTGGAAGAAGCACAACCAACGGGAGTGTCCATTGGACATGGTCCAGACATGTGCCATCTATACCAAGGACCACACCACTGAACAGTTCAATTCACTTCCAGGGTTGAAAGCAGTCTTTAAAGAAGTATAAGAAGAAATAGAACTAGTATATCTGATGAATCAATGTCGACAGTGGCAAGCCCGACCAACAGGTATGTCAGAAGACCCATCTCAGTTGTTTCCTTCTTCACAATTTAATCAATAGAACTATGGGACAACATGGAAAAAACAATCACCTTTCTCTACTTGGCCATGCCAACCATTTCCCATGCCCCCTTAGCCAACTCAATCCTTTCCAGATAATGGTTGGCTGAATTTTCCTTTCTCTCCTTCATTCTGGAAAAACAATCTACATCAATCCAAGTGGCCTGTCTCCACCTCACAAAATTCAAATTGGTCTCAAAACTGTGTTGTGTAACCAACTCCAAAAAGAGAAGAAAAGAGATATCAACGCCTTAGAAATAAGCCACTTCGAGGGGGCAACCTCCAATACATTACATGAATGAACAATTCTTGGATGATACAATTTACAAAACCTCCTTTCTATATATAGGAGTCCATGGGGCCATAATGTAATCCTAGTGGGCCACAATGTAATCCTAGCCGACCTAACAATAATAATTTAAGGGCACAATAATAACAATATGGGGGTTACAGGGGTACAATAATAACAATAAGGGGGGCTACACTAACATAATAAGGGGCTATACTATTAATATAGGGACTTAACATGCTCCTCTCCTTCAAACAAGTGTTGTCCTCAACGCTTGATTATTTCTTGATGCTTCTGTATAAAATTCTCATCCTCCCATGTGAAATATTTTACAAGAAAGTTCTTCCACTTGCTGAGATACTCTGAAATTGATCGTACTTTTCGAGTTCTTGTTTCTATGACTGCTTCATAACTTCTTTCGATGTGATGTTGATCTTCCCGTTGTTTCATTAGATTCTGCACCAAAGTTGGGTTATCCTTTGAGAGTTGGAGAACTTGTTGTTGATGCTCGATGTGATCTTCCATTAATTTATCATCCATATTTGCTATTATTTGATCCTTCAAACCATCCAACTTAGCCTCCATTTCTACTTTTAAATCATCTATTTCATCTTCAATTGCTCTTCGTAATATTGAAACTTGTTGCACTTGGTACCGTAATTTTGATATCTCATACTGCAACTCTTCCTCTTCATGCGTCAAAGTATAGCTTTCTGAGGGCTTAATGAGTATGGAATTATTTTTTGGAGGCATAATAGAACCCATTACTGACAAAAATTCTTCAATATTCCCTTGGAATCAATTCAACTTGATTCTTCAAACAAGACTTATGCAATTCGGAAAAAACAATACACACCTTTTTCTTGCTTTTGAGGAGCTAGATATTGAAATTGGATTATCTCTCTGATTGAAAATTTTCGATATCTGAAATTCAGCCCTGTAGTAGCCCTCTAACGCTTCTTTAAAATGCAACAGGTCTGACCTAATTTGAATTCTCCAAGACAAAGTTGTGTCCAATCTCCCACAATGACCTAATTCTGGACTGGTTCAGTAGAGCGAACTTGTACGACTTGCAACGTGTCACTGTTTTGTCCTTTGTCTCTGAAATTTATAGCCAAGAAACTACAGGCCGTGTGCTTGCGACCACTTTTGACGGCACTCCAATCCAATCTTCAGAGAGAGAGTTATTGAAATTTTCCCACGATCACCTCTTTGAGATGAAATTCAGGAGCTTGAAAAAGCACTACCTTCCACAGATCATATCTCCAAAAATATTGCGAACCAAGCTCTGAAATGTTTTGATGAATTTCCTCAAAATTTCAGCTTCGCACCATATGAATTTCAGATTCTGAACCTTCGTAGAAAAATATTTATAGCGCAAATGCCACGATGACCTGTTTAGGAGCTTGAAAAAATACCTAACTTCCACAGATGCTATCTCCGAAAATATTGCGAACCAAGCTCTGAAATTTTTAGGCAATCTTCCTCAGGATTTCAGCTTCGCACCCTAAAAATTTCAGCTTCTGAAACTTCGTAGAAAAAAAGTTATAGCGAAAATTCCACGATGACCTGTTTGGAGCAGCGAAACCCTAGAATCCAAAGCTCCGATACCAAATGTTGTGTAACCAGCTCCAAAAATAGAAGAAAAGAGATATGAACACCTTAGAAATAAGCCACTTCGAGGGGGAAACCTCCAATACATTACATAAATGAACAATTCTTGGATGATACAATTTACAAAACCTCCTTTCTATATATAGGAGTCCATGGGGCCATAATGTAATCCTAGTGGGCCACAATGTAATCCTAGCCGAACTAACAATAATAATTTAAGGGCACAATAATAACAATATGGGGGTTACAGGGGTACAATAATAACAATAAGGGGGGCTACACTAACATAATAAGGGGCTATACTATTAATATAGGGACTTAACAAACTGGCAGCGACCCCTGGGAATGACCATTTCACCTATGGGAATAGGGGCTGAAACTCAACCCACATTATCTACTCCATACCCAGTAAAACAAAATTCTTAGCCTATTATATGCCCTCAACTTCCAGCTCAACTAGATCCTAATAGAAGACTGGTTCAGCTGATCCATATTGTTGAGAATCTAGACTTCAAAACTGAACAAAACAAATGTAATGAACTTAGTTTGAGACCAGGGCGTGTTATTTCACCTAAGGAAGATACCACCCTATCACAAATTGAGTCTGGAATTCCAAAAACACCTAAAAAATCAAATGTGACTGAAACAGAGATAAAACAAGGGAGGGACACAGTTGACCAAAAAGATCTTGAAAATCATATTATTTCCTCTCCCCCATTCCCTGAGAGATTAGTAATACCCAAGCCAATTGTCTATTCAGATTTTGATCTCATAGGGGAATTAAAAAAAAATTGTATTAAAATTCCTCTCCTACAGGCTATACAAGACATCCTTGTTTATGCTAAAACAATTAAAGAATTGTGTGTAAAAAAACCAGCGAAGAAAGAAAAAGCCAATTATTCATGTTGTAGGGACATTGTCAGATTTACTTTTGGGTAAAGAAAAAACAATAAAATTTGAGGATCCAGAAAGCCCCTTAGTCATAGTCCATATATATGGTTGCTCCTTCTCAAACACGTTAGTCAATTTTTGGGCAGCTATTAATATTGTAACTACATAAACTTGTCAAATACTTGGTATAAAAGCCTTGGAACCCGCCACTACCTTGCTAGAACTTATAGACTGATATGTTGTTAAGCTAAAAGGTACATTACATGATATACTATTTTCTATGGACTCATGGGAATACTCGTCGAATTTTTTAGTTATTAACCCAAAAAGTAGATTGGACATACATCCCCTGATATTGGGATGACCTTGGTTAGCGACAGTTGATGCTTACATAGGCTATCGAATAGGCAGCATGACCATTGCTAAAGGAGATGCTATAAATAATATTTCTATATATCCCCCTGCCAAACCAAGTCTTCCAATTGTAAATATTCACAAACAACCACCTGCATACTGGGAATAAAACATCTGTTCACCATTAACAATAGTAGAAGCACTCAAATTCAAAGATCAAACTGAAGATGATGTGATCAATAACTTTATAAATCAACTATCTACTTCAGGAAATTTGAAGTGCCAAATGTTAAAAGAAGTTATTGATAACGAAGCCCATGAAGACCCTTTAGTGGATATCGATGATCAATACATACCCACAACTATTGTTCATAACAACATGCCAATTGAAATCGAACCAGGTAAAATTTTAAACATCAATGGTAATATCAATAGTGACCAACAACAAAAGCTCATTAAATTCTTGCAAAAATATAAAGGAGACTTTTCTTGGGACTATCCAGACATGAAGGGCATAGATCCCCGACTGTGCACAGATCATATTTACACTAAAAAGGATGCTTGCCCCATCCGGCAGCGTCAACGAAGACTAAATCGACATCTAAAAGACATTGTAAAATAAAAATTACAGAAGCTGCTAGATGTAAATTTCATTTATCCTATTTCATACAGTAAATGGGTCGCTCCATTAGTGGTCGTCCCTAAAAATAATTATAAGTGGAAAATATGTGTGGACTACAGAGAGTTGAACAAATCCACATGAAAGGATCACTTCCCCCTTCCCTTTATTGATCAGGTCCTTGATACATTGGTAGGAAAAAAAATATTTTCCTTTATTGATGGTTTTAGTGGCTATAATCAAATCCAAATAGCCCCTGAAGAAAAAGATAAAACAACCTTCACCTGCCCCTAGGGTACATTTTCTTATAGAGTATTATCATTCAGTTTATGAAATGCCCCAGCAACATTTCAAAGTGCCATACTTAGTATTTTTTCTGATTTAATAAATGAAGGGCTCAAAGTCTATATGGATGACTTCACTCCATATGGAGATGACTTCGATCAGGCACTGAAAACAATGGAAAAGTTATTGGAATGATGTATTGCTACCAGATTATGCTTGAGAAATGAAAATTGTCACATGATGATGAACGAAGGCATGATCCTAGGACACTACATCTCTGTAGTTGGAATATAGGTAGATCCAACAAAGATAGAGGTAATTATCTTATTAGCCACACCTTGTACTCACACAGAGGTATGCAGTTTCCTTGGATATGCAGGATACTATCGTAGGTTCATAAAGAATTTTTCACAAATTTCTGTGCCTTTGTATGCTTCAACTGGAAATGTTGAATTCTATTGGTCTAACAAATGTGACACTGATTTTTTAGATTTGAAGAAACTAGTCTCGACTGCAGTAGTATTGTTTGGCCACAATGGGAGCTACCCTTTCAAATTTCTTCGGATGCATCAAATACAGCGATAGGATTTATTCTTGGTCAAGAGGATGGAAAGAAGCCCTACGCTATTTAATATATCAGCAAAATTCTCACTCTTATTGAACTAAGTTATATAGTGACCGAAAAGGAATTATTGGCTGTCATTTATTCTATAAATACATTTAGACATTACATAACTGGCTATCAAGTATTTCTATATACCGATCATTCGGCCATTAAGTATTTAGCTAACAAGCCTATTACAAATGGGAGAGTGACTCGTTAGTTGTTGCTTTTATAGGAGTTGGATATAGCTATTAAGGACCGTCTAGGGAAGGAGAACATAGTTGTGGATTTCTTGTCTCGAGTTCCAAAGACAAATGATCCACTAGCGATAGATGATCAGTTCCCTAATGAGCATTTCTTTGTCATGGCAGTAAAAGCGCCATGGTACACAGATGTAGCGAATTATCTGGTAGTAGGGAAACTACTGAGACACTTGACAGCAAAGGAAAGGAAGTTGATTGTTAAATGCAATGCTAGATTCTCTTGGATTGGTGGATATATTTTCCACACAAGAGTTGATATGCACATACACAGATGCATTCGAGAAGATGAGATCCATGACATATTGAAGGCTTTCCATGATGAACCATATGGCGGAGATTTTTCAGATCACGGGACAGGGCACAGAGTATTACAAATGGGCTATTATTGGCCCACAATTTTTAAGGATGCAAAGAAATATGTGCAAGCCTATGATAGTTTCCAAAGAATGGGTCACCCTGGCCAATCAGATGAGATGTCGTTGCAGCCAAAGTTGGTAGTGGAACCTTTCGAACGATGGGCATTGGAATTTGTTGGGCCATTCAATCTTCCATCAAATTAGAAGGCCTACATACTCTTCACCATGGACTACGTGAAGAAGTGGGTAGAAACAATAGATTTTCCAAGAGCTACAGAAGAGTTTGTGATTATTTTTCTTTTTTAGATAAATTTTATGCAGTATCAATTACCTAGGGAAGTGATAATTGCTGGAGGGGGATAGTTTATAGGACATAAAATTATAGCCACTCTACATAAACACCATATCACTCACAGAGTCACTTCTCCCTACCACTCGTAGGCGAACGAACAGGTCAAAATTACCAATAAAGTCGCTGAAGAAATTATCACTAAAACAGTCTCAATATATCGTTGGGATTGGGCTATTAGACTGCCAGAGGCCTTATGAGCTTATCACACAAGTTGGTGAAACACTACTGGATATTCTCCATACCACTTCGCATTTGGAAAGGAACCAATTTTACCCATTGAATTTGAGATAAATACTCTTAGAACAACCCAGGAAGTGGGGGTGGATTTGACAGAGGCCCAAGTTATAATAATTCAACGGATAAATTAATTAGATGAACCACGACTACTTACCCTACAACGCACTGAAATTATTTAGCAATAACGGGCTAAGTGGCATGACAGCCTCATAAAAATAAGATGTTCTAGAAAGGATATTGGGCACTCCTCTACGACTCCAGATTCCAAGACTTCCTAGGTAAATTACAAACAATGTTTCTTGGGCCATATGAAATTCAAGAAGTGCACAACAGTGGTACCATTACTTTTACCACCATACATGGATCCAGATCTACCTTTCGAGTAAATGGACATCGTGTCCGCCTCTATCATAAAACACTCACAAAAGAGTCTTTCTGCCAGTAGGTGCATGACAATCCCACCATCCAAAACTTAGCTGCAGGGAGTAATGACCCAACAGCTTCAATTTCATAAAAAATTGTTATTTATTTTTAGTTGTAAATAGTGTATATATTCTTCTTGTAATTCATTGTAATTTACAGTTTTTTTCATCATTGTATAAAAGAATTCCATTTTCTTTCTCTTTTATGTGTTTTTGTTGTTCAATTCAACAATTTTTGTTCAATCGACTGAACATCTGTTGTTCAAAGCAAATGAACAACTGCATTTTTTTTCCTTTCGTGTGTTTTTTATTTTTTTCCATTCAATCAATTGAACAACTACTATTCAATCGATTAAACAACTTCTTTTCGAACCAAATGAACAATTGTTTTTCAAGATGTTTTTCTAAATTAATATATATATATATATATATATATATATATATTTTATTGTTCAATCAATTGAACAACTATTGCTCAAACCAATTGAACATCTGCATTTTTTTGTTGTTGTGTGTTTTTAAAAGTTTGTTGTTCAAAGTAGCAAAAATTTGTTTTTTTTCCAATTTTCTTTTAAAATATGCACTCTTCCTTTATAAATTCTTGCCATAAAAATCATTTCATTGAATGAGGAATTTTCACCTAAAGTAGAAAAAAGTACTGATATTACTAATATTATTTTTTTGTAAATTTTATTGGATATCTTTACTTAGGAAGTGTTGTGACCAGCAACAACCCCCCTTTTATTTAATATTAGTAATAATGCTAAATAAATGGGGACCCTTAGTTAAAAAATCCAAAAAATCAATTAGGATTTGTTTTCCTTTTCAAATAAAACTTTTTATCATAAACTTAGAGAAATCCCTTAGAAGGAACATTAAGAAGCACTTAAGTTTATGATAGATTACAATAAAATTGTTCTTTAAACAAAATAGCGCATCTATCGCAAAATGGTATATATCTTTTATAAAACTGAAAATGTGATTTTGCGCTTTTGCGATAATGCGATCCCAAAAAGCCTATACAATAAACATATTGGTCGCAGATCGCATAGCACAGAAAACAGAAATGATAAACGAATGCCTTTTGCGCTATTTACAATTTTGCGCTTTTGCGATTTTGCGATGTGCGCTTTTGCGCTATTTCGCAATTTGCGCTTTTGCGCTATTTTTAAAATTGCGATGGTTTCATTTTGCAATATTGCGATATTGCGACATTGCGATATTGCGATATTGCGTAGCAAATCGCAGATCGCAATGTCGCAGATTCATAAAGCGCGTTGTTCAAAGACAATCTTCCCACATATCAATATCTGTTGTGAGCTTTAATGATTGGATTAAATGATTGGATTGAAAATTAATGGTAAATGAGATTTTGTTTTGATTGAAAGTCGTTTTACGATTAAAATAATATATTTCATCCACCTTCGCAATTAAAACAGTCTCATCACCTTTCTCATGCCATTACTCTCATTTAACTCGTAAAACGCAGGCACGAAGGAGCAAACGTCTATACAAAGCTTTCACTAAGCACTATGGGTAAGAAGGAGAAGAGCTCGAATTCTGAAAACAGAGAAATGGCTTCACTGTATGCAGACACCGCTTGCAATAAGGATGCCGGTATATCCACTTGGGAAGGAATGTATAATTTGTTAGAAGAAGAAAATCCTGTGGTGATGAAAGTTGCGGCTACAACAGATTCTAGTAATACATCTGAAGCAACCCTCAAAGAACTGGCTTGTTCATTTCTGCATAGGATAGCGGCAAGGCCAAGGATTCTCCTGTATACAGACATGGTGAAATGGGTGCTAGATAGCACTGATATTTCAGACAGACAATTCAAAACTCCAGCTCAAGAGCTAATCGGGTCATTCACCACGGAAGATTTGAAGCTGATGTATCAGTTGCTAGAGCCTCAGGCAACATATAATAAGCAATTCATGGAAGATTTTGCCAGAAAACATGCGAATTTGTCATAATGCACATAGGAGTGGACCAAAAGAGATGAACCATTGAAGAAAAACAAACACGGATGGACAGTACCAAAAAAGAATGTTTTAGACGTTGTTCACAAAGTTCAAGATCCAAGTGGGCAATTTGACACAGTTTCTACCACAAGATAAGGTATGTGAGTTTTCCAAATTATCCCCCAAGAGCTTTTAGAAGTGACTGAAAAAGCTGTTGGAGATCAGGAGCTCTCAGGGAAACATAAAGCTCTTATTAAAGAAAAGTCGGGAGTTGAAGAGACTGGAAATAACTGTAAAGCAAAATGAAGAAACATTGACCAAAATCAAAGCACTTAATGCTGAGCAAGAAAAAGATGTGGAGCATGTTCGGCAAAGAGAAAAATTACTGCGAAAGAGCGAATCTATAAAGAAGAAACTACCTTGGCTGAAGTATTATAAAAAAGAAACAAAAGGAAAAAGGAGAAAATGGCAAAGTGAAGTTGAGATGAAATTGTGAAATAAATAACAGAGCAAAAAGCTCCAATAGAGGAGAATGCACAAATAATAAGGGCAGAGAAGGCAGCAGAGGAGGTGGCTACAGCGGCAAACACTCTTACTGATTGTGTAAATGATAATTTACACAAAGCTAATTTGATTTCAGAAACTGTTCCAGGATATCTCCCACAGGCACATCAACTGCAAACTGAATGGAGGCAAAAGGCAGAAGAAAGAGCAAAATCAATCCAAGGACTGACAAGATTAAATTGGGACTCATACTGGACATACTTGGTGAAGCCACACAGTCAGCACAATGCGCTTAATTGTATCATCAATTCTACAGAGAAGATTGCGCCTACACTTGCCGACTCTGTCTTTTCAGGACAATTGAATTCTGAAGTCGGTCAACCACATCTTCTCAAAACTATGCTAGATGCTTGCAAGTTTAAAGGTCAAGTTCATAGATAGTTAGATTTATTTTTAATTTTACTGTATTTTAGCCTAGGAAAAGGATGATCATTGAACCGAATCCTTAATTTTTGTAATAGACTATTTTTAGATTTAGCTAAGTAGTATTTAAACCCTTCTCATGCATTTAGAGAATGGTCCTGAATCTTAATATTTTTTGACTTGGAGATTACATTTCTGTACTCCATTGTCTTATATATTTTTAAAAGGATCACATCTGGTGATTTTTATGCGGAATTATCTTTGAAGTGTTGCATTTCTGTACCTTGGAATTTGATTTTGCATCAGAGTTACTGGATTAGAGTATCAGATTTCATTTGAAAGTCTTCAAGATGAATAAGGTATTTCTATCTGTTCACTATTAATTTCTTTTGTCTTATGATATTCGCTTTAAAATTCCTATCATTTATATATATTTGATTTTCACAGCGTTTCTTTTTATATATCATTTCTGAGTATAATTGAAACGTCATCTTTCGTTAAGTATATATAGATGGTATACAATGATGAATGCAATATGTTAATACAACTCTGTTTAATTTCTTAAACAAAGTTATCTTTATTTGTTTCTGCACATTTCAATTTATATAATAATACATTTTTATGGTTATTGTTAAATTGGAACAATCTTAAGTTGTATTCACATATAATTACCCGGGTTAGTGTTAGAATTTCTTTATCAGTATTTAGTTTAAATTAAATAGTTTTATTTCATTCAATTTAGTCTCATTTTCACCCATCCAAATCAACCCATCACCAACCCATTTAGTTATAAGGAAACTGGTCCTTTAAATCCAGTCGGAGCCACCATACCAAACGGAAAAGGAGCTGTCCTAAGGTCCCGACCGGGTGGTTTTCCCCAATGTTTGAAGCAGAGATTTTCTAGGCTTCAACATTTTTGGCGCTAGAAGGAGGGCTTGAGATATGAATGGCAAGTAAATCTTTACCCACAAGCCATTCTGAGAGCAAAACACCCTCATCAACTTCTTCAATTTCTTCTGAAATACAAAATCCTATAGAAGAAATTGCGAAGAATATTCATACACCCACTACGAAAATCTCAAAACATTCAGACAATCAAAATCCTGAGTCTCCTGAAGTTCAAGATTTAATTCATAAATTGAAAGGATTCTCATTATCTCTAGAAGAGTCTGAAATATTTGAAGGTAGTGTAACCTCAAAATTTGTTTCTTCGAAACCTCTTACTAGGCTTCAAAGTGAAAAACTTGGTATTTCTCCGAAAGAATTCCCTTTACCTAGTAGAGTCAAGACCAGAAAAACTCAATCGGAATCAGTAAGTGATATAAGTTCAACATCTAATATTCAATTACCTGTTTCCAAAATCCCAACTCAACAAAGTACAGTTGTTTCCTCATCATCTCCTCAATCATCTATTCCAACAACATCTATTAAAACACCACCAGTTTCTAATACTCCTCCAATAATTGTTCCAATAATGGCTAGACCATGGGCTACTCTAGGGGCAGTCAACATGGCTGCACCTTTACATGATTTACCAGACAATCCTGGAAAATGGCTTCCAAAATTTAGTCCAGATCTTAACATTCAAGCTGAAGAACATATTAATAACTTTATGCTGGCTATAAATTTGAATGGAGTCACACATGAAGATGTTGTAGTCAGACTATTCTCTTATACTCTTCAAGGAGTAGCAGGATCATGGTACTTTTCATTACCTTCGGGATCCATAATAAGTTGGGCTATTTTTGCAGATCATTTTTTAACCAAATTTGGAGATGATAGATCAATAGCTACTTTAATCAACGATCTCTCAAATTTGAAAGCACAACCCAAGGAACCCATTAAAGAATTCAACGCTAGATTCAACAAAATTTTGAACAAAATTCACACAGATTCAAGGCCTAGTGAACAAGTCAGAAGTGAATGGTACATAACTGCCTTACTCTCAAACATAGAAATTTTTGTAGACAGAGCTGCAAAACCTACATTAGCCGAGAATATGAAAGAGGCTATTGCAGTAGAAAAACGAATTATTTCTCTAGAAAAGAAAAATGCTATTGAGGAAAGGAAATCAAAGAAATTCAGATTCAAAGATGATTCAAAGAAAAAGGCCAAAGATCCATACGACATGGAAGGTTTACAGAAAGTTCTTAAAACCATGTCAAATGAAATGGTTGAAATTAAAAAAACAAGTAGCTGAAACTTCTACCAAGAAACCATTCTGAAATTTCAGAAGAAACCAAGTTGAATCTAAACCTCCTAATGCAATCTCTAATGCAGAATCAGAAGAAGAAGAAGAAGAAGAAGATACATCTTCAGTATCAGATGAGGAAGATGAGAATGAAGAAATAGTTGAATTGCATGGAATGTGGGATTTTATTCTCCCTAATTCTGATAATGAAGAAGCTATGCCTGTAAGTACTAGGAGTAAATCTATATCGGAACCAGTGCAAACAGTTCCCTAAAAATAAAATTACAACTCCAAGTACCAAAGACAAATCCCCTGTGAAGAAAACTTCTCCATTACCTACTCAAAATCAGCCATCCTCTTCTAATCCTCCTACATCAACAACAAAGACTTTAGTGGTGTCAGATCCTATGGAATACAACATTGTCAAGGACATGAAAAAGATCAAAGCCAACATTTCCTTACATGAACTCAACAAACTAAAACACCAGCAGAAGTTGCTATTGAAAGAATTAAACGCTACACCAATTGCTCCTTTACCAAGTGGTGTAGTTGCAAAAGCAGCTATGGGAGCTGGTAAGCCACCAGATAAGGTAGATGCTACTGATACTGTGCTAATTGGAGAAAAGTAAAATTCTCAAACTCCTCATTTTCTTTTGACTTATGAGATGTACAATAAAAATCTGCACAATTGTTTGATTGATTCTGGAGCCTCCTCCAATATAATGCCTACTTCTGTCTGTGCCAAATTGAATATAGAACCACAGAAATCAGCAGTTCATATCGTTCAATTGGATCGCTCTAAAGTTCAAGTTGTAGGAGAAATCAATTCAGTTACTATCAGATTAGCTTCTGATCCTAGGATTGTCCAAAGAATTGATATTTTGGTTGCTGATATTCTTGAATTCTATGGATTAATCTTGAGCAGGGACTGGTCTGCGAAACTTAATGGTTATATCTCAACTGATTATTCACATATGTGGCTTCCCTATAAAGGGAAACCAAATCAAATCAAAATTGAACGAGGAAAACATATGACGCACACTGTCACTGAATTCGAACAACCTAATGAGCCTGTGGCATTCAAAAACAATATTCTTGGAGGTTATTCTGCTGAATCATTTCTTGGAAACTTCGAAGCACCTCAATCACCTTTTTCTGTAAATACTTTTGTTTCTCAAATAGAAATTTTTTCACAATCTGATTCTTCCAGAATTGTAAATATTTTTGATGTAATTGTAGATAAGTCAATAGATAAATCTTTATTTTGGTCATTATATTTTGATGGATCAAAGTCTAGTGATGGAGCTGGAGCCGGATGCATCTTAATTGATCCATATGGAGAAAAAACCATGCTGTCATGTAGGTTAGAATTTGAGTGTACTAACAATACCGCAGAATATGAAGCCTTGGTCCAAGGACTTTATAAAGCTATAGGGTTAGATGTTAAATACTTGAAAGTCTTTGGTGATTCCGAAATTGTCATAAAACAAGTTAGGAATACTATTCATTGCCTTTCAGGACATCTTAAACACTATCAAGCCCTAGTACAAGATCTTACCACTCATTTTTTAGCATTCAATATTTCTCCTATTCCTAGGAATCAAAATACATCAGCTGACTTGTTAGCTAATGTTGCATCTAAACTCCTTCCTGATGAAGATTGCAGTCCTGATAGGTTTTCTGTAGAATTGATTTTTCGTCCTTCTGTCCCAGACAATGTTACAAACTGGAGAGTATTCTATCATGATCAAGATATTTTAGATTTCATGACTTCAGAGAAATCATATGATGAGCAAATTATTGATGAGAATGATCATGATTTACAAATTGCTTCAAAAGGTAATGAAAATCCCATTCCAAAATATGTTGTTAAATTAGAGGATTTATATGACATTAAAGACAGATTCAAGAAAGTCACTAATGCTAAACTTCAAAGTTCCACTTTGAAGTTTGAATTAGTAAATCTTGGTTCTGATTCTAAACCTCAAAACGTTAACTTAGGACTCAATTTAACACCAGAGGAAAGAAATGCATTCATTAAACTTTTGAACAAGTATAAAAACGTTTTTTCTTGGAATTATGATGATTTAAAAATGTATGATACTTCGGTTATTCAACACACAATTCCAATGCTTCCTGATATTAAACCTGTTCAACAGAAGTTGAGAAAGATTCATCCAAATCTTGAAAGTCAAATCAAATCAGAACTTAATAAGCTTTTAAAAGCCAAAATCATTTTTCCTGTCAGGCACTCCAATTGGGTTTCCAATATGGTACATGTTAGGAAGAAGAATGGTGATATAAGAATCTATATTGATTTCAGAAATTTAAACAAGGCATGTTTAAAAGACAATTTCCCATTGCCAACCATGGAACAGATACTTCAAAAAGTAGCTGGTTTTGAACTTATGTCCTTTCTTGATGGATTTTCGGCCTATAATCAAGTTTTAGTTCATCTAGATGACAGATTGAAAACAAATTTCAGAAAAAAATGGGGAACTTATGCTTATCAGAAAATGCCTTTTGGTCTAATAAATGCAGGAGCGACTTTCCAAAGAGCCATGGACATAACATTTAAAGGTCTGATCAATAAATCAGTTGTTGTTTATCTTGATGACATAAAATTATTTTCAAAAAAGAGAGCCAATCATCTACATGATTTAAAGAAAATATTTGGAAGATGTAGAAGGTTTGGTATTTCCTTAAATCTAAAGAAATCTTTCTTTGCTTTGGATGAAGGAAAACTCTTAGGATTTGTTGTGTCAAAAGATGTTATATATATTGATCCAGATAGAGTAAAAGAAATTTCTAATATTTCTTTACCTCATAACAAAAAATCCATGCAATCATTTCTTGGACAGATCAATTTTGTTAAAAGATTCATTCCTGATTTTTCTTCAATTGTTTTACCTATGAAAAATATGATCAAGAATAATTCAGTATTCAAATGGGGGCATAAAGAGAAAGAAGCTTTTGAGGAAATCAAACAAGCGATCATTAATGCACCAGCATTGAATACCCCGGATTTTTCTAAAGATTTTACTTTGTATATTTTGGCCACGAGACATCCTATGCAGCTGTTTTAACACAACTCAATGATCAGAAAATTGAGGCACCAATTTCTTTCTTTAGCTCAAATCTGCAAGGAGCTGAGCTTAATTATTCCGATGTTGAAAAACAAGCCTTTGCTGTGTTTAAATCAATCAAACATTTCAGACCTTTTCTCTTGAAAACACATACAAAAATCATTGTCCCATTCTCTGCAGTGAGGCAATTATTAATTCAAAAAGAAGTAGGAGAAAAGAGAGCTAACTAGGTAACAACCTTGCAAGAATATGATATTGATATTAAACCAGCTAAGATTGTTAGAGGACAAGGTTTTTGCAGATTATTGGCAGGAGCTCATAACATACCAGAAAATCAAGATTCAAATCAAGATATTCAAGTAAGTCAGATAAGTATTACAGATTCTGAATCTCAGTATGTTGATCTCATCTATTACTTGAAAAATGGGTATGCTCCTTCTAATCTCAGTTATAAGAGTAAACGCGCTTTAAGGTTAAAGGCTATTAAATATGAGATCATTGATAATGTGTTATTCATGAAAAATTATGATTCAATCTTATTAAGATGTCTTGAAAATACTGAAGCTGAAAAGGTTTTGCAGGAGTTGCATGATGGACCAGCAGGAGGTCATTTTGGAGGTGATACCACAGCTCACAAAATAATTCGTGCTGGTTATTATTGGCCTACCATTTTTAAAGATACGCATGATTACGTAAGGAAGTGTCGAATTTGTCAAACTGCAAGTGGAAGACAAAGGAAACCAGCTTTTCCTTTGCAACCAATGAATATTGAGCAACCATTTGAACAATGGAGGCTTGACATTATTGGTGAGATAGTACCTCATTCTTCCAAACAGCACAAGTACATCCTTACTGCAACTGATTACTTTACAAAATGGGTAGAGGCAATCCCGTTGAAGGTAGCCAAGTCTAATGCAATTATTGATTTCATAGATCAATTCATCATAACCAGGTTTGGTGTACCTAACACTCTAGTCTTTGATAATGCATCTTACTTCTCTGGAAATAGTTTAATAGAATTTTCAGTCAAAAGAGATTTTAAATTAAAGTATTCAGCAAATTATTATCCACAAGGTAATGGTTTGGCTGAATCCACTAACAAAAACCTTATCAAAATCATTAAAAGGACCATTGATCAAAATCAAAAGAATTGGCACAAGTCTTTAATCTTTGCATTATGGGCTGATCATATCACTGAAAAAGCTTCAATAGCGACTTCACCTTTCAATTTAGTTTATGGAAAAGAAGCTGTGATACCATCAAATTTAACTCTTCCATCATTATCCCTAGTGCAATTTATTGAAGAAAATCCTTCTTCATCCATTCAATTGAGATATGATCAAATCCTTAAACTAGAAGAATATAGAGATAAAGCAAAAATTATTCATGAAAAACATCAACAGCTTGTAAAATCTTCTTTTGATGCAAGTTCTATCGGCTCAAAAATTTTGTCAATTGGTGATCTTGTTCTGAAATGGGATAAAGCACACGAAGAAAAAGGTAAACATACCAAGTTTCAGAAAATGTGGCTTGGACCATTTCAGATCATTGAAAAGATAGGCCCAAATACATTCATAATCCAAGATCTAACAGGTAAGAGAGAATCTCTTCCTGTAAATGGGCTTATCTTGAAGAAATTCTTTTCATAAGGAGGTAACCCCTTCTTAAATTGTACATATTCCTTTCTGCAAAGTTTTTGATTGTTTTTGCAAATGAAAGTTGTTAATAGGTCTATAATTGACTGTTTACTATTTAGGAAAATTTCTTCAGAAAAATATTATAAATATTTATTTTGTGTAAATAATAATTTTTAAAGGAATGATCACAGTTTTTAGATAGTTTAAAATTAGATGTTAAACTTTGAAAGATTATTTCAATCATTTGCATGATCTTTTGAAAATTTGAAGAGAATGTAAAGCATTATAAGTTTATTGAGCAGAGAAAGGTTATCTATAAAAGTAAAAAAATTTCAAAGTTTTGGAACTCAAAAAACTCTGAAAATTGTCATCCATTGATTCTTAAGGATAAAACTATTTCACCCCATCCATTTAAGTTGTGATTTTTTAGAATGTAATTCTAAGAAATTATATAAAAATTTAAGAGATAAGAGGTCTCATTATGAGCCGACTTACCATGTTCATAAAGAGTAATAAAACTGACATTACCAATACTACATACCAAAACAGGGTAATGGCTTATAAATATAAGACAAGGGGTCTCATCACGAGCCAACTTGTTCAGTTTAATTATAACTAGTGAATGGCATTGTTTTTAACTGGCTACCAAACCAGAACAATGGCTCTTAAAAATAAAATAAGTAAAAAGACAAAAACATGAGATAATAGGTCTTATGAATTTATCTTTTAAAAAGTCATAATTTTAGTTGGATGGGACAATGAATAGTTAATGGTTTAAAGGTAACCCTGTCGAGACTATGAACGTTTGCTGGCAACAGAGGCAATACCTATGGCAATAGAGTATATTATAAAACCAAAACTTGGAGAAATCCACTTACTTCATTATTAACACCAATCAAAGCTTGAGATAACCCAAAATGATTTTGTTCTTAAGGAATTAGAAAGAAATTGTGAATGATTTTTATTTCTTTTTCATAGTTACATTTTATTTGAATTATCCTAAGATAGTTTTCATTATCTTTAAAAATCTTTACTTACTAAAGATATAGTGTTCATTTTATTTTTTCAGAGATAACTGTTTCTTTTAGTGAATCGCCAATTGTTGTGACCAGCAACAACCCCCCTTTTATTTAATATTAGTAATAATGCTAAATAAATGGAGACCCTTAGTTAAAAAATCCAAAAAATCAATTAGGATTTGTTTTCCTTTTCAAATAAAACTTTCTATCATAAACTTAGAGAAATCCCTTAGAAATAACATTAAGAAACACTTAAGTTTATGATAGATTACAATAAAATTGTTCTTTAAACAAAATAGCGCATCTATCGCAAAATGGCATATATCTTTTATAAAACTGGAAATGCGATTTTGTGCTTTTGCGATAATGCGATCCCAAAAACCCTATACAATAAACATATTGGTCGCAGATCGCATAACGCAGAAAACAAAAATGATAAACGAATACCTTTTGCGCTATTTACAATTTTGCGCTTTTGCGATTTTGCGATGTGCGCTTTTGCGTTATTTCGCAATTTGCGCTTTTGCGCTATTTTTAAAATTGTGATGGTTTCATTTTGCGATATTGCGATATTGCGACATTGCGATATTGCGATATTGCGCAGCAAATCGCAGATCGCAATGTCGCAGATTCATAAAGCGCGTTGTTCAAAGACAATCTTCCCACATATCAATATATGTTGTGCACTTTAATGATTGGATTGACAATTAATGGTAAATGAGATTTTGTTTTGATTGAAAGTCGTTTTACGATTAAAATAATATATTTCATCCGCCTTCACATTTAAAATAGTCTCATCACCTTTCTCATGCCATTACTCTCATTTAACTCGTAAAACGCAGGCACGAAGGAGCAAACGTCTATACAAAGCTTTCACTAAGCACTATGGGTAAGAAGGAGAAGAGCTCGAATTCTGAAAACAGAGAAATGGATTCACTGTATGCAGACACCGCTTGCAATAAGGATGCCGGTATATCCACTTGGGAAGGAATGTATAATTTGTTAGAAGAAGAAAATCCTGTGGTGATGAAAGTTGCGGCTACAACAGATTCTAGTATACATCTGAAGCAACCCTCAAAGAACTGGCTTGTTCATTTCTGCATAGGATAGCGACAAGGCCAAGGATTCTCCTGTATACGGACATGGTGAAATGGGTGCTAGATAGCACTGATATTTCAGACAGACAATTCAAAACTCCAGCTCAAGAGCTAATCGGGTCATTCACCACGGAAGATTTGAAGCTTATGTATCAGTTGCCAGAGGCTCAGGCGACATATAATAAGCAATTCATGGAAGATTTTGCCAGAAAACATGCGAATTTGTCATAATGCACACAGGAGTGGACCAAAAGAGATGAACCATTGAAGAAAAACAAACACGGATGGACAGTACCAAAAAAGAATGTTTTAGACGCTGTTCACAAAGTTCAAGATCCAAGTGGGCAATTTGACACAGTTTCTACCACAAGATAAGGTATGTGAGTTTGCCAAATTATCCCATAAGAGCTTTTAGAAGTGACTGAAAAAGCTGTTGGAGATCAGGAGCTCTCAGGGAGACATAAAGCTCTTATTAAAGAAAAGTCGGGAGTTGAAGAGACTGGAAATAACTGTAAAGCAAAATGAAGAAACATTGACCAAAATCAAAGCACTTAATGCTGAGCAAGAAAAAGATGTGGAGCATGTTCGGCAAAGAGAAAAATTACTGCGAAAGAGCAAATCTATAAAGAAGAAACTACCTTGGCTGAAGTATTATAAAAAAGAAACAAAAGGAAAAAGGAGAAAATGGCAAAGTGAAGTTGAGATGAAATTGCGAAATAAATAACAGAGCAAAAATATCCAATAGAGGAGAATGCACAAATCAGAAGGGCAGAGAAGGCAGCAGAGGAGGCGGCTACAACGGCAAACACTTGTACGGATTGTGTAAATGATAATTTACACAAAGCTAATTTGATTTCAGAAACTGTTCCAGGATATCTCCCACAGGCACATCAACTGCAAACAGAATGGAGGCAAAAGGCAGAAGAAAGAGAAAAATCAATCCAAGGACTGACAAGATTAAATTGGGACTCATACTGGACGTACTTGGTGAAGCCACAAAGTCAGCACAGTGCGCTTAATTGTATCATCAATTCTACAGAGAAGATTGCGCCTACACTTGCCGACTCTGTCTTTTTAGGACAGTTGAATTCTGAAGTCGGTCAACCACATCTTCTCAAAAGTATGCTAGATGCCTGCAAGTTTAAAGATCAATTTCATAGATAGTTATATTTAGTTTTAATTTTACTGTATTTTAGCCTAGGAAAAGGACAGTCATTGAACCGAATCCTTAATTTTTGTAATAGACTATTTTTAGATTTAGCTAAGTAGTATTTAAACCCTTCTCATGCATTTAGAGAAGGGTCCTGGATCTTAATATATTTTTGACTTGGAGATTACATTTCTGTACTCCATTGGCTTAATATATTTTTAAAAGGATCACATCTGGTGATTTTTATGCGGAATTATCTTTGAAGTGTTGCATTTCTATACCTTGGAATTTGATTTTGCATCAGAGTTACTGGATTAGAGTATCAGATTTCATTTGAAAGTCTTCAAGATGAATGAGGTATTTCTATCTGTTCACTATTGATTTCTTTTGTCTTATGATATTCGCTTTGAAATTTTCTATCATTTATATATATTTGGCTTTCACAACGTTTCTTTTTATATATCATTTCTGAGTATAATTGAAACGTTATCTTTCATAAGTATATATAGATGGTATACAATGATGAATGCAATATGTTAATACAACTTTGTTTAATTTCTTAAACAGAGTTATCTTTATTTGTTTCTGCACATTTCAATTTATATAATAATACATTTTCATGGTTATTGTTAAATTGGAACAATCTTAAGTTGTATTCACATATAATTACCCGGGTTAGTGTTAGAATTTCTTTATCAGTATTTAGTTTAAATTAAATAGTTTTATTTCAGTCAATTTAGTCTCATTTTCACCCATCCAAATCAACCCATCACCAACCCATTTAGTTATAAGGAAACTGGTCCTTTAAATCCAGTCGGAGCCACCATACCAAACGGAAAAGGAGATGTCCTAAGGTCCCGACCGGGTGGTTTTCCCCAATGTTTGAAGCAGAGATTTTCTAGGCTTCAACAAGAATATGGCATGGTTTATATATATAATGATTCGCTAGATATCTCCTATTCAGTCATATTATCACACAATTCATTACCTTAATCTTATGCTGGTTTATCTTTTTACACTCTCAAGTGGTAAGTCTCTTTGGCATGTGGATATGGGATAAGGGAATCATTTTTATTGGCAACTTTTTCTACTTATTTCACCATCCTTAACTCTTAAGGAGTTAATGAGCCTCCCTCCATTTATAACAAAAAAAAAAATGTTTTTATGCGCAAATTTTCAAAACAAGGGATAGGGGGTCTCATTATGAGCCAGCCTACCATGATCATGAGGATATAACAGGTGACATTCCCACAATGGCCACCACACCAGGGTAGTGACCTTCTCGAGAACTAAAACTGCTTGAAGGATAGGAGCTCTCATCATGAGCCGGTCTGATCATTCTGTTAAATCCCCATGAATGGAACTATGACTATCTGGCCACCACACTAGCATAGTGGTCTCTCTACAAAACAAGCAGAGTGTCTACTTTTAAATAGAGGATTATGGATCATTTTTGGGTTAAAACAACAACCCTGTCGAGGCTATGGATGCCTGCTCGTAGCAGTTTCTCTGATTGTGGTTTTGGATTATTTTTGACAACAACCAATTATTTTGCATTCCCCTATCTCCTATTGATTCATTCCTAAAGAAAAATGCACTATTTGACTAAGTGTTATTGTTATAATAACCTATATGCATAATTAACTTTGATTTTATATGAATTATCTTAATTATGTCAATTGAGTGATAACATCATCTTTCATAATCGGTTAGGTGTCATGCTTCCATCATATTATGTCATCATAATCTGTTACCTGTCATCCTTCCATCATATTATGCCGTCAAAATAGAAAATATTTTTCATAATAATTTCTCCTCCGCTTTTCTCCTTTTATGGTCATTTCCATCTGATGTAAATTTGCGATTATTTTTGGACTCTGACTTCTATTTTGTGTGCATTCATGATTTTTGCCACCCTTCCTCTTTTCTTGTGCTTAAAGGCCGTGGACACCCTTCTCTCAATGGAGGGGTACAAATATCCATAGTAAACAGACATGCGGATTAACTATGAGACTCTATTTGAATAGGTTGATTGGAAAATAAAATCATTGCATTAATGTAATAAAATCACATTTCTAATAATAAATTTTATATGAGTTGCATGCAGTATTTGTGTTGTTTTTAACTAACAGAGCCTAGAGAAGTGCATGCAGAAGGGTGAGGAAATCAGTTCCAAAAGAACAATAGCCATGGGTGGAAACTTTGTTCGTAATGAATCCATAATATTTCAAATTATAGAATTGGCTCACACTGTTCTCCAACAATCTGGTTGGATTTCATATTTGAACAGGCTACAAGTGTTCAATACGGAGATATCAATTGAATTATTGCAGAACCGGTGGGAAGGGCATATCATAGTTGAAGGCAGAGTTATACCAGTCTCAAAAGAAGTAATCGCTGATATCTATGGACTTCTAATGGAAGGGAAAAAGTGGAATAATAAACATTTCCTCATACAAGAAGTAGTTTTAGTATATCAGGACCCAGATGAGCAATTGGTACAAAAAGGAAAAGGTATTTACCCTGCATCGCTGAAGCAAACTTGGTGAGAACTGACAGTCATCATCCAAAAGTATATCACATGTGATGGATGCCAGGATGTGGTAAATTATCGTCAACTCAAAGTGTTATCTATACTCATGTAAAATATTTCAGTTAATATGCCTTTTTGTTGAATTATATATTGCATGACACTCTTCTTCGGATTAGGAAAGCTAAAAAACCTCAGGAAGTTTTCAGCCATCATGGCCTGATAAAATTGATTATTGTTCATGAATTAAACAAACATCGGTTAGCATGCGATATCTTTATCAATCCACCCTACCTGCCCCTGAAGAAAACCCTGATAGAGAAAGAATTGAGTATCCAAGAAGAGACATGCTAGTCCCTAGGAAAGCTAGAGGAAAGATAACTTGTGTCTCGACCTTAGGTCCGATAAAATGGAGACAGTATGAAAGAATAAAACTACAAAAAAATACCTCAGCATTGTTAGACGAGATAGCACCATCCTATACACCCTCTCTGAGCCCCCAAAATGCACATTTACAAGGTTATGAGGAGAAAATGGGTAAGTATTAGAATAGATGAGAGAATTTTGTGAAGCTAGGAACCCATTTGAACAATGTGAGGAGCAGAGGAATCTTTCGAACAAGTCTGCTTTTGCTGGAAGTTCTCAACTCATGGATATTTATGAGAGGATTAAGAATTATATTATGGTGATAGAAATATAAATTATATTTTTATTTATGATATTTTAAAACGTATTAGCATTGATGAATAGATCAAAATAGTTAATAGTTTTTTTCTTAAATGGTTGGAATCTTAAATAATTTTTAAATAAATATTTTATATAATAAAAAATTTATTATATTAAAAAAATATTAAAAAAAATAAATTTATTCTATTTTTTTTAATAAAGTTTTTATAGTTATTTTTAATAATTTCTAAATTGAACTTATTAATATTAAAAAATATATAATTATTTTTTTTTATTTTCTTTATTTTGATAATTTGATAAAATGCAGCTTATTTATTAAAACAAGTAATATACTTCATATATTTACCTTTTAGCATGATGTTAGGGTATTTCAAAAATAGTTTTTGCCAATGTGTTCATGTTTGAGCCATTGGATCAAATGTTAGACAATTGAAATGTTTTAAGCCATTGTAATGTTTTAGGTCATTAGATCCACAAGTATATATATATATATATATATCTGTGTGTGTGTGTATTTATTTATTTATTCTTTTTAATAAGTTAGATTGAATTTAGGTGTATAATAGAAATGTCGTAATGTCATGTTTAACATTTGGCTATGTCAAATTAAACAAAAAATAAAAATAAAAGTAAATTAAATAAAAATATTGACGTAATGTAATGAACATTTTACTTAGGTCAAAATATAATAAAAAATAAAAATAATAAAATAAAATAATAGTGAACTATAAAAACAACCCATGGTATTGACCCATGGTATTCATGTGGAATATAATTTATTTAAAGGCCGAAATTAAGATGGCCTAGATCAATCTTGACTCTGGATCTACCAAGAGCCAAGATGGATCAAATGTCTTCATATCCAAACCCCTTTTAGAGTGAAAAGAGAACTGATCCCTCTAATAAATAATATAGGTGTAAACTAACTACTAAATAAAATTATTTTTAATTGTTTATAACCATTATTCTTTTAAAATTTTACTTAATAAAATGTATCCTAATTTTCATACATCCAAAAATACATAGTTTGTCTTGTTCTATATTATTTTTGTTACAACTATTTTATTATTCCAAAAATGCATGTTTTTTTTGTTATATATTATTTATGTTACAACAATTTTATTATTCATGAGTAGCATTTCTTAATATATAAAAAATTAAATTAATATTAAATATTTTTAAAATATGTGAATTATTTCACACGACATGATTTATCTTGAGAAATAATGATGAATGTTCATAATTTTCATTTCTTAAATAACACTAAATTTACCTTTAATTATTAGGAATTTGGCTTCTGTGATACATAAATTGTGAGTAAAATCTTTCGGTAAAAATCACATCAAAGTAATTTTGGTCCACCTAGTGTGGTTCATCATCAGGACAAGATGAAAAATCTGATTAGGTAACCCATTTAAATAGATAAAAAAAGCTCCAACTAGCCGTTTGTAAAATAACAGTTGGTTTGACTAGATTTAGGAAATAAAATAAAAAAATAATAATATTTTTTTTTTAAAGAATAAATTAAATTCTTAATGTTTATAATTTTTATTTTATTTATTTTTATTTTTAATAAAAATAAGAATTATTCAATATATTCTTGAAGAATAAATAAATGTTTACTATTATATATATTCCTATTTTTATTTTTAGAATAATAATTAATATATTTTATTTTGTTCTATTTTTATTTATTTTAATAATATATTAAATATTAAAATATCAAATCAATAATTAAAAAATAATAACAATAATAAATAAATAATATAAAAAAACAAAAAATAAATAAATAAATAACTAAATTAAAATAAGATAAAATAATAATAAAAAAATTAGAAAAATAAAACTAAAAAAATTAAAATAAAAAAATAAAAATTAAAATAAAAATAAATAAATAAATAATAAATTAAACAAGTAAATAAATAAATACTTATAGTTTGAATTTTATAAATTTATTTTATTTTTAATAATATGTTATATATTAATAATTATATGTTATGTAATTCAAAAAGAAAAAAAAAACACTAGGAATGAAGAGCAAGAATCCAGCATCTGCCAACAATCCACCCATCGTCCTTGTTGAGGTTAACCGACCTCTTTTCGATTTCCAAGGCTTCTCTCAACTTGCGGTGGTGGAAATGGTCGATCCTCGCAATAACCTTAGCATCTCCAATGCAAATGTGATGATTTGTCTCCTCGGCATGCTCTGCTAGGGCCGAGGAGCATGATATATTATGCTTAAGGTCAGCGACATGTTCATGAATTCTTTGATTAATTGATAGAACCGTTTCACCAATGTAAGGGGTCCCACACGAGCACAAAATCAAGTAAACACCCTTACCATCCTTAGGGCAAATCGAGTCCCTAACTGATCTAAGCAAACTCCAAATGGTGCAGGTGGGTTTGAATGTTGAGGAAATATTATGCTTCTTTAGGATCATGGTGATTTTATCAGTAGTGCCTTAGATAAACAGAAGGTGAACTCCAGATAACCGATCACAAGGATCTTTCTTACCTCTTGGACCCTTTTCAGCTTTTTGAAAATCTTTAAGAAAATGATTCATGCTATAACCATTTCTATTAAAAACTTTAAGGAGATGAGCCTTTTCACCTTAAAAGTGGTGTTCATCAGAGATTCTAAAGGCTCTGGTGGCTAGGGTGCTGAGAACCCCAAGCTTCTAAGCAAGGAAATGGTGAGAACTAACATGTAAATACTGCTCAGTGTGTGTCTTCTTTCTAAAAACTTGATGAGAGAAAGAACCATCTTCATTCCTAGAAATGAGGACATCAAGAAAAGTCAAGCTACAATTATCATCAAATTCCATGGCATGGAAAATTTTAGGGGCTAATATTCACAGATGGCCTAATTTTCCATGGTTTTTCCAAAAACAATATTCACCAATTCCCATTTTTTTATAGAAATGATTCGCCCAAATTTTACAATATAAAATTATTTTACCTTAAAAATCGCCAACATTATATAAACAATATATATAATAACATTATAAATTTGAATAATTTTACATATACATCAATAAACATTTTATAGTTTGCATATTAGGGACTAGTGAGATTCGCCAATTTTTTAAACTTTAAAATAAGTTTCCATCCGTAAAATTTTCCCTGTTCCATGGTGAACTTAATGAAGTCAGATTAATCATTAAGATGCTGGAAGAAAAGGTCCAATTTCTCCTTATCATGAGGCCAAACAACATAGGTGTCATCAACAAACCTTTTCCAAAGTTTAGGTTGAAAAAGGGAGGAGGAAAGGGCCCTAGATTCGAGGTCTTCCATGAACAGATTAGCTACCACAGGAGAAATGGGGGAACCCATGGCCACACCACAAGTCTGCTCAAAGAATTCACCATCGAAACTAAAGAAAGTCGAGGTTAGACAAATTTCAACAAGTTGAGCAGTATCAGGATCCGTGACTTGAGAAATGACATCGATAGCTTCCCTAATGGGGATGAAAGTGTATAAGGAAACAACATCAAAACTATAAAACCTATCATCATGATCTAACTTCAAGTCTTTCAATTCATTAATAAAAGAACAGGAGTCTTTAACAAAGGACGAGGTTTGACCCACAAGCGGTTTAAGCTGATAAACAACAACCATAACATTGTTGTTCTTAAAGCTGATAAGGGACGTGCTACGGTTATTTTAAACAAAGAGGATTATCATAATAAGATGTTGGCTCACCTTCTTAATAGCGGGAGCTATAAGAAACTTGACAAAAATCCCCTAAAAAAAGTTTCAAAAGCAGTTGCTTTGGCTATAAAATCGAGTAGCACTGTTGGATCTTTGAGTAAAAATCTTATTGAGAGTAACCCCCTCACTCCGAGGATCTATGGTCTTCCTAAGATTCATAAGGATGGATTTCCCCTTCGCCCTATTGTTAACACCATAGGTGGTCCGACTTATCTACTCGCTAAATTTCTAGCCACTAAGCTTAAACCTCTTGTGGGTTAGACCTCTTCCTTTGTTAAAGACTCCTGTTATTTTATTAATGAATTGAAAGACTTGAAGTTAGATCGTGATGATAGGTTTGTTAGTTTTGATTTTGTTTCCTTATACACTTGCATCCCCATTAGGGAAGCTATCGATGTCATTTCTCGGGTCACGGATCCTGATACTGCTCATCTTGTTGAAATTTGTCTAACCTCAACTTTCTTTAGTTTTGAGGGTAAATTCTTTGAACAGACTTGTGGTGTGGCCATGGTTTCCCCCCTTTCTCCTGTGGTAGCTAATCTGTTCATGGAATAATTTGAATCTAGGGCCCTTTCCTCCTCCATTTTTCAACCTAAACTTTGGAAAAGGTTTTTTGACGACACTTGTGTTGTTTGGCCTCATGGTAAGGAGAAATTGGACCTTTTCTTCGAGCATCTTAATGATCAATCTGACTTCATTAAGTTCACCATGGAATTTGAAGATAATGGTAGCTTGCCTTTTCTTGATGTCATTTCTAGGAATGAATATGGTTCTTTCTCTCATCAAGTTTTTAGAAAGAAGACGCACACTGAGCAGTATTTACATGCTAGTTCTCACAATTTCTCTTCTCAGAAGCTTGAGGTTCTCAGCACCCTAGCCACCAGAGCCTTTAGAATCTCTAATGAACACCACTTTAAAGGTGAAATGGTTCATCTCCATAAAGTTTTTAATAGAAATGGTTATAGCATGAGTCATTGACTTAAATCTTTTCAAAAAGCTGAAAAAGGGTCCGAGAGGTAAGAAATATCCTTGTGATCAGTTATCTGGAGTTCACCTTCCATTTATCCAAGGTACTATGGATAAAATTGTTAGGATCCTAAAGAAGCATAATGTTTCCTCAATGTTCAAACCCTCTCGCACCATTCGAAGTTTTCTTAGATCAGTTAAGGACCCGATTTTCCCTAAGGATGGTAAGGGTGTTTACTTGATTCCGTTCTCATGTGGAACCCCTTACATTGGTGAAACAGGTCGATCAATTAATCAAATAATTCATGAACATGTCGCTGACCTTAAGCATAATAGATCACACTCCTCGGCCCTAGCAGAGCATGCTGAGAAGACAAATCATCACATTTGCATTGAAGATGCTAAGGTTATTGCGAGGATCGACCATTTCCACCACCGAAAGTTGAGAGAAGCCCTGGATATCGAAAAGAGGACGGTTAACCTCAACAGGGACGATGAGTGGATTGTTAGCAGATGCTAGATTCCTGCTCTTCATTCCTAGTGTTTTTTTTTTGAATTACATAACATATAATTATTAATATATAACATATTATTAAAAATAAAATAAATTTATAAATTCAAACTATAAATATTTTTTTTATTTTTTTTATTTTTTATTATTTTTTATTATTTTTATTTATTTATTTTTATTTTATTTTATTTTATTTTTTATTTTTTTATTTTTTTATTTTTATTTTTTTATCTTTTATTTTTTATTTATTTATTTATTATTATTATTATTATTATTAAATTATTGATTTGATATTTTAACATTTAATCTATTATTAAAATAAATAAAAATAAAAATAGAACAAAATAAAATATATTAATTATTATTCTAAAAATAAAAATAAGAATATATATAATAGTAAACATTTATTTATTCTTCAAGAATATATTGAATAATTCTTATTTTTACTAAAAATAAAAATAAATAAAACTCAAATTATAAATATCAAGCATTTAATTTATTCCTTAAAAAAAAATTATTATTATTTTTTATTTTATTTCCTATGTTTAGTCAAACTAGCCACTATTTTACAAATGGCTAGTTGGAGCTTTTCTTATCTATTTAAATGGGTTACCTGGTCAAATTTTTCATCTTGTCCTGATGATGAACCACACAAGCTGGTTCGAAACACGTCGACCAAATTTACTTTGATGTGATTTCTACCGAAAGATTTTACTTACCTTTAATTACTTAATTGTAATAGTTTGTAACTATATTTGTAACTACATACATACTCTTTCCTATTTTTTTTTAATGAATATCAAATTTCTTCTATTAAAAAAATAACTATACACATATCTTTAATTACCAAATTGTAGCTAAAAAATCTTGATATTTTTTACTTTATATTCATAAAAAAATTTCATATTATATGATGTCAAACTTATTCAACTTTTTATTCTGAAATTTTAAACATTGTTTTTCACTACATAATTTTAGCTTTTATAATTTTTTGATTTTTCAATTCAAACAAAACTTAAAAAAGAAATAACCCACTCAGTCCTTACTGTAGATTATATTTTTACAAAATTGAAACTATGTGATTAACAATAGAGTAAGTTGAGATAACCCTAAGGGGTTATTTTACAAGTTTTATTATAACATTTCCCTCCATCCAATATATATTGTATATTCTTATGAAGAGAGAGTGTATTCTAGTTTATAACCTGATCCACAATCAAATAAAATGGCTAGCAATTTCACAAGGTATTATTTTGTAACCTAATCGACAATCAAGGAAAATGGCTAGGGATGTCACAAGTTATCATTCACACAATGATCTATTGGCGTTTTCAGTTGAAATGGATCCTATTAGATGCATGGTCACAGAGACACTAAAAATTCAAAATATATATCTATTATGACATCCATATTCTCAACAAACCATCCAATTTTCCCTTCTTATACAACAATTTCTAACAATCACCACTCAATTTACTCTCCAATTTTTGAAACCCCCACCCATGTTGGGGAGATCAGAGTGTAACATCAAATGTTCCTGTGGTTTTTTAAGGGATCATAAACAAAAAAAGACAATGAGAAACTCATGATTGTGGTATAATAGCTGATTTTTGAATCATTGTGACAAACAAAATATCACATTAGCTCACAGAATATATATAATGCTATAAAGATTTGAGATGATAACAATGCTTTGAATCATGATAACTAGGTGACAACCAAAAATAAGTTTTAGAAACAAGAAAATAATTCACAACAACTCATAGAATATATCCAAGGTTGCAATGAACCCCATACATAGTGATGGAAATCATGAGAATTTTAGTGAACATAGAACACCACCCTAAAAATTCGGGAATTTAGATACTTTATCCTTCCTCCAGAACTATAAAGAGTGAGACTTGTAGATTATAGTTTAAATAAAAAATTAACACTATATGATTAAGAATAAGTTACAAACATAGTATTTAAAAATGTATTTAAAAAGTAATAAGAGGATGATACACGAGGGAAATGGTAATTAATGTGATTCTTTGCACTATTTTTATTTAAAATATTAATTTGTATTTTTATTTTTTTAAATGAATATTGTTAAATGTCTTGTAATATTTTTATTTAAAATAGTAATTTATATTTGTATTTTTTAAAATGAATATTGCTAAATATGTAATTCAGTCAAATGTATTAAATTTATATTCTAATTTTTAAGATATTTATTTAAAAAATTGAAAGTATGGTAGTTTTGTATTTTTAAGCTTTGAGTCTAGATGTGCAAAGAATGAATCTATCTCAATTCCCGAACAATATTCTTCTTTCTCTTCTTATTCTAGCTTGCACCTTGACACTCCTCTCCTCCTCCGTGCAAAAATTTAAACTATGAGGCACAAGGTATTTGTTTCATATAGGAACATTTAGATATGATAAGAAAAATGTGATACTCTATTGTAATTTTCTCTACAAATGTGATGGAAAGTGTGCTTTAAATGTTGACATTTTCATGGTTAATATAGTATAAACTACATGAAAATTTACGGTCTTGTATACAAGATCAAGAAAACTATGCCCAATGTCCAATGCCATAGAGCAAGACATGTTCACCAATTCAACAGTTTCCTATGACCAATATCCAACACCATAGAGCAAGACATGTTCACCAATTCAACATTTGCTTCAAAATATCTCTCAGTGCTAGAGTTGTTTTCTCAGTAAACTTGTTTTTACTACTCTTGAATTGATGAAAGCATCATTTTTTCATATAGGAGCATTTATTTCTATAAGAAAATTGTGATAATGCGTATTATCCCTTTTTAGTTCTTTAATGATTCAATTAAGATTAGAATTTGTATGCTGCCATGAGGAGATTTTTTATTTTTCATTTCAATTACCATTTATAACTCTAGGAGGTTCTTAATATTGCCTTTGTTTTAATAAATGGAACTCAATTATATATTTAAAAATATGATTAGGTAACATAATTTTAGGATTATAATTTTTTTTTTTGTCCAAGCTGACAATGTGAATGTTTATTTACCTAAATTTGGCTCCCATGTTCAATACCTCCACATGGGGTTTGAAGATAATAGGTAACAAAAATTCAACTACATATAAAACAAATAATTTATACATCAAAAAATCAGTTCTATGTATTATAGTAGTTCTCGCTTGAGTAATCTTTCAATTTGGCATTCAATTATATATTAATAAAGTAGTTTTAATTTGTAGGCAGTACAATAATTTTGTAACCAAATAGTAGGAGAAAACATATTCACAATATAATTTATTTGAATAAATAGATGTGTGTAAAACACTTTAATAAGAAACTAGATTTGTAATTATAAAATATAAAACTAAAACTTAAAATTGTGAAATTACTTTGTATTTTTTATTTTCTTGTGTATATAGAGAAAGAATAAATCAAGTTTGAAGTTAATAAAATAAACCATAACATAAAGAACACTATCTCCTTCGAAAAATGTCTGCATATTAAAATGAAATTCACTTTCTTGTATACCAAGACTATTGTTATTCATATACAATATACAATTTTGACAAGCATGCAATTACTGCTCGGATATGTAGATGAACTCCGAGTAAACTCTATTTATGTTAAAAAAAATTCTCTTTATTTACATCTATGATAGACAGATTGTACTTAAATGTATTTAAAATATCTTATTTGAGTTATGTGCTCATTCCATGTTTGTTTCAGAGGATTATTAATCACCAAAGGATCTTCACCCCCAATTTCCTATTTCAATATCTAAAACATTTTTTATATATGTGAACAGACTATGTTGGTTTATATATATGTTTTCACCTAGAATTGCCTATTTCAATATATATAACAAAAAATTATGGCTAATAACTCCTATCATCAATATCTTTGAAACCTCCAAGTCCTGCTTCCATGGAAGTAGAAGTTGTCTTTCATTCCTTAAAGAGATATATACTAGCACAATCACATTTACCAATGTGGTTGATATACCCATAGGCGTATATGAAATATATTTACAACAACATTCACTAATGTGTTTGATATATGTCGATAGGCCTATATCCACCACCCACCACATGTATTTACCAAACTAATGATTATATATTTATAAATATAATTACCAATATATCTTATATATCTACTTGTAATATATTAATACTATAACCTATATTGATAATATATATTAAACTTATATATATATATATATATATATATATATATATATATATAATAAAATATTATTAAAATTTTTCAATACATTAATAGTTATAACTCAAACTATACTAAAATTAAAATATAACATAATATTAGTATTTTATTACTATTTATAATAAGTATATATCTCTAACAAATATACGAAGGGATTATTAATATTATAATCCAAAATAACTAATAATTCCAAGGGTTTAATATTATAAACTCAAGGAATTGGTGAACCCAAGGGGAAAATATTCAAAAGTTAAGAGATCAAGAAGCCCAAGGGATCCATATTAAAAAGATAATAGATTAATAAAGCCTAGGAATTAATATTTTAAATTCAAATGAATGATAAACTCACATGATTATTAATATTATAAAACAAAGATAACAATCAGCTTTAGGGATTGTTAATATTATAAACCCAATGAATTAAAAATATAAAAGATTAATAAACCCAATGGATTGATATTAAAAACACATGGAAATAATAAAACCAAGAGATCAATAAGGCCAAGGTATTAATATTAAAAAGACAAGAAATTAATAAACCCCAAGAATTAATATTTTAAACTCAAAAACCTAGGATATTAATACCATAATAAGAAATATTTTAAACTCAAAAGGTTAATAAGCCAAGTGGATTATTAATATTGTAAACCAAAAGAACGAATAAACGCAAGGGTTTAATGTTATAAACCAAAGGAATCGGTGAACCCAAGGGATAAATATTAAAAGCATACACGACCAATAAGGCCAAGGGATCAATATTAAAAACAAAAAAGATTACTAAACCCTAAGAATAAAGTTTTTAAACTCAAAAACCTAAGAAATTAATAAACCTTAATAATTAATACGCCTATTTTAATTTATCAATTATTTGTGAATTAACTTTTGGTTAATAAACCATGATGTGGGCTTTAAGAGATATATAATATTGGTATTTTGAACAAATTTATATGATATGGATATAAAAATTATATTATATCTATATTTATAGTTAAATAGATAGAAATTTTGGTTTAGAAAGTGATAAAAATAGAAAAATAAATGTGTCGTTTTAACTAAGAAGATTATTTCTTTTTCATAAATTAGTAAAACACATATTTATAAATATAGTTTATGTAAACAAAAAGGTTAATTCTCCTAAATAAGAAATATTTAGGTCTAACTAATTTGACATGGCCAATTTCAACAACTAAGGCTCTTCTAGAGATTTCTAGATAAGATAACCACAACTTGTGGGAGATATTACACTATCTAATAGTCTCACTTTTAAACTATTATAACTAAAACACATAATTTCTAAAGCTTACCTTTAATACTCAAAAATATCTTATGAAAATTCTTAGGTTAAAATATTTCACAATTGGACTTAACACTTGAAAGAAACTAGAATTATGTTGTCATTGTTAACTAGCTCATGAATGAAATCATAGTGAGAGTCAATGATTACTTTTATGTTTAAACTCATGATTCTTCAATATACAATGATTAGTGTTATAAAAAAACTGGTATTTGGTTTCTTCTCTCTATGTCAAAATCAGTTAAAAGTCTTCTTAATGATACTCCATGACATAATGTTAATGTAGCTACCACAAGTTTTTCTTTTCTTGAAGATGTTGTCACATGTTTTTCTTTTCTTGAAGATGTTGTCACATTTTTTGTTTCTTGAATAGCCATGAAATTAAAGTTCTACCATCTAATGAATAACTACAAATGGTTTTTGAATCAACAATACTTCTACAAAATCACTCGTTATGCACCTTACAAGGATAGTATCTTTGGAACCTAAACACCAAATTCCATAATATGTTTTACCTATCATGTTTGTTACTATTATTTTACTAATATTCCAATTATGAGAGTGGTTGGGATACTCCATGAATATGGAAATTGACCTTTCTCTAGACATGTTATATGAAGTTGTACCTTATACCTTTGCTGCAAATATTTTGTATAAAGTAGGATTAACTGTGAATTGTTTATTTACTTTAATATAACTGTGTCTATGTTACAATTGATGTATATGCTAATTTATTTTTATCCATTATGAATCTTATTCAAAATATTAGTGGCATACTTATACTAAAAAATAAAAATATTCATATATATTGTTGGACATCAATTTGAGTAAAATGCCTTTATAGGAGAAATTTTAGTCATAAGTGAATGAAAATTATCATAATTACTCATGTTGTAAACAATTTCTTGAAGAAAACTATGTAAACTATTTACCATGACCAACATTTTGGATAGACATTCCACCCATTATCAAGAAGAAAAATCTTGATGATATCTACATAAGTGTTGAGGAGTAATTAAAGAGAAAACCACACAGTAACTATTAAAAGAATCAATTTCCTTTCGTTTCATGGGTAACAAGTCAAAGGTAAAATAAGAAAAAATATATATTTACTCATCTCTATATATATATATATATATATATATATATATATATTACATAAATTAATATAAATTGACAAAAGCCACAGAAGGAGGGGGAGGTTGAAGGAAAGAGAGGTCAAAATTTAAATGATAATGAAAAGAAACCAGGTCAATCAACAAACCAATGAAAATTACCAGAAAAGTAGGAGGAGGGTATGATGTTAGAAAAATATAAAAGATGAGAGAAAGGGAAAGAAACCCAAATAAAAGATTAAAAAATGAGCAGAGGGGAAATAAAATTGAATAAATGAAAATTAATAAATCAGTGATTTCATGGATGGTTGAATTCCAAGAGTGGCTTAGCATGGATGCTTTTGAGTTTTGATAGCTTCCCAAATGATTCGGAAGAAAGTTATAAGTTATAAAAATGAGGAGATGCTAAGATGCTTCCTTTTTATAACTCATATTTTATCTTTTTTATAATAGCCTCAACTTAAAAGTTCATGTAAGAAATTTAATAAACAGAGAAAAAAAGGCTAAGGTCATGGCACATGTATTCCAAGCTGAATGTTGGACAAAACATCTTAGTAGGTGTTTATTTCAGTTTATTAGGGCTAAGGAAATTAGAGAAGGAATTGAAAATGAAAAGAGGAATTATGTCGCATGTTATTTATGAAAATAAAGGAAAATAGGAGAAACAACATATGAAAGGTCAATGATTTGCATGAGAAGGAAATTGAAAGAAAATAGAGGTAAATGAAGAAAATAGAGGCCTAAATGATAAAAAATCTAATGAGGATAAATTTATGGAATTTTGTAGTTCAGTTGTGGAGCTCTATCTATATTCTCTCTATTCTTTCATACTCTTGCACACTTAGAGATTTCTTGGAGCACTCTAGCATTAGAGAAAGGTATATAAAGAAAGGACAAGGAAGAAAATGGAAGCAATATACGTGTAAGGAAAATTTGAATCAAGTAGCTTCCACAAGAGTACTTACAGATAATGGGTTTCATGTGTGATTTCCTAGTTGGTTTTTGAATGCATGGTACATGCATGAATGTATTTAGTTATCTTGTTGTCATTGGCATGGGTTTGGTGAGGGGATATAGTCATTTTGACCCTTTCCTTTCCATTTCTAGTTAGCCATAACGTGAAGGGGTTCTTTCATTCGGTTGATCTTCAAATTTCCAAACATTTTTGGAATTGGGTGAGGTATTCTTAGGAAAATTCCCAAGGGCCTAGGAATCCCTTGACCGGTTTTGGCAGGATTGTGGTAAAACATGATGGTGGAGATGGGAAAATTACTTAAGGTATTGGTGAAGAAAATATGTGGCATACAAGCTTGTTTTGCGCCTAATGGTCCTTTGTCTGGTTTTTTTGGGATTGAGGTAAAGCTTGAGAGAGGAGGTGGCTTTTGGCTTGAGTGGGCTTAGACCCTGGTTTAGAGATGGTTGCATGAACCAACGAAACCCTCTATTACTGGCCCTTTCAACAATGATTTTTTGCCCATATCGAAACCTCACCCGAGGAAATATTAGGGGATGCTAGAACTATGTTTCTGCATCAAGAGGGACTGAAGTGTGGATTTAGGGATTATCTTGTTTTAAGGCTTATTTAGAGCTTCGTAGCACCAATATGAAAAATATATAGATGGTGTTCAACAAATCTACTTAAATACTTTGAAAATTTCACTTTTCTACTTTAAGATGAATTAATCATCATAACGAACCATATTCAATTCTTCAGGATGAAATTATATATAAAACCCTAATCGAGCACAAATAATCACAAAAAATAGATAAATAAATCACACAAGTAAAGTACACATATTTTTCTTCAAATTACTCTTTTATTAGCTTAGATATTTTCAATACAATGCTTATAGCCCTCCATGCACATATGCAAGGGTTTGTGCACTCAACTACATAATTTCTAAGTTCTTCATGCACATAACTGCAAGAGATTTCTCTTTCACACAAAAAGCATAATGCATATTTAATTTAGATCTAACATGACATCCATATGCATTCTATCATGATTATTCTTATCCCTAAGGTATATTCCTAGACTCCTTATATAGTTTTTTTTTACAACACCATGGTCCGAAAAAAATGGGCAGAGTTGAAAGTATCCAAAATTATCCCATACCTTTAGAAAATTATAAAATTTTACACACCCCAAAGCCCTTCTGACTCTTAGACATCTTTGCGCAACATGCTCTAGTCGTCAAGATGTGGATTCTTTACCAAAACATAGGCATAAGGGTACCCTGTCCAATAAGCCCCTAACATAAATATGTGAATCGTCTCGAGTCACTCAACTGGTGCACCCTAATTATTTTCTCTGATGCTGATCCATGCATCCTTCAATGGTTGGATAGTATCGATACACTACTTCTCGGATTTTTGAACTTGAATCAATAGCTTCTCTTCTTGTACTTTTGTGAGCAGCTTCTCTATGGTGGGCCCTACTATATTCTAGAAAACATCCCTTTGTGTGCTGACATAGCACTTTCATCTCACTATCCACTGTCTATGATAGCTGACTAGATTATGCTTCCTAAGGGTGGGGTCAGGCAGTGATAATCTACTCTTTCCACCACAGCTCATCAATCTGGCCTTGCAATAACTGGCCCTCTTCAAGATGGGCAGATTGTTGTGTCAGAGCTAAGGTCCGCGTATTCATCTTTATCTAATCAAAATGTTGTTTATTTTGATGGATTTCATTTTTTATCTTTGCACATGGGGGTGCTCCTAGAATGAGGCCCAAATTTTGATAACATCCTCAAAGGCTTCGCTGTAGTCCTTGACTGTGGTTTCAATAGTGTTCATGGTAGCCTTAATATCTACTCTGTGCTGCTCCCGGACCTCTTGTGGATTAGTTCGTTGCAGTTTCATATACATATCAATGATATGCATTTTAAGCTTAAGACTTACCCTATCCACTTCTTCCTTAGATTCCATGACCACTATCGCGAGATTCTTTATCTTTCTTCCAACGGTGCCTTGGCTTGAAGCTGTAGGTCATGAAGTTCACTACAAACCTTAGTGATTTATTCCTCCAACCGATTGCTATGCACTACTCCTGATCTCAATCCTACAAGACCTATTGCTTTTCCTTGGCCATATTCTTTTGGTCCTCCTTGACATTCTAGCTGATAACCAACAAGGCGTGTTTCTCACAGATTTGAAATTTGCATGCAATTTCCTGGTGGAAGTTGTGCAATGATTTGATTGGGAGTGCAACAAGGTTCAATATTGCATTTTTCCAATGTGATGTGTGTGCATGATGATCTATAGTGTAACATTATAAATCACCTATAGGGATCTATTGAGATCGAATTTCAGAAGCAACTTCCAACTCCCGACTTGTTGTACTCACACTTGTTGGTGTCCCTACAATCATCCAAAAATTCTCTGAATAAATACCCATCCTAGTTAAACTGGTCTCCTTTTTTGCACTGTGTAGCCAAATATACTACGAGTGTTGATACCTCCTCTACGCGGCTCTTCCACATAATTTTCCCAGCTAAAAGATGTGCGGAAAAACAAAAAAACATGATTATTAATGGAACTGATGGCGTACCTCAAGATCCTTTTGTGAGGCCATAGTCCTTCTTCATATTATCTGCCACTTCTTCTTTTTTGGTCCTTTCTAACAAATGTGTCAGCATATTTAAATCCTTGGAATGACAATGAAGTGATCTAGAGGCTTAACATCTCATCAATCAAGGAACTCTCACCTAGCCAAAGAAAATCATCACGGACAAGGTCCAACAATTGTTGCACATAGATTTTATTGATATTGTTGCGCCCAAAATGTGGAATGTATAACATGTTCAGTAGCCCTACTTATTAAAGTCGTGTGACCCACCTAGGTGGCTCCACCCTTATTATTCCTGCTTCTTCATAGCAAACTAACTGTAGGTACTTGCTTGGCTCAAACGGTGGATATTTAATGTGATCATAGAAATATCAGTCTTCCATGCATAGTTGTGGCACTTTTTCCAATTGGTCTCCCTCCACAGGTACTTCATCTGGCAGTAGTGGTGTGAATATCCTGAATTTTACTGCATTTGGGTCCTTAGTAGGCTTCACAATGTTAAACATCCTTGGAGGCATATATGGTGGTAACCTAGAAATAGGTTCCACATATTTGGCATCATTATCCTCAAATAACCCAATGATGATGTCTTCTTCGGATTCCTCGACCTCCATTGTCTTCTTCTGTTGATCCTACCTTGCCTTAGTCCGTTGTTCTTTGGGGTTTCTTTCGGGGTGACTGTCGAATTAAGGGAATTTTTGGATTCTTTAGCTACACTTCTCCTACAAAAAACTTTGACTAGGTGACCTAAGCCCTGTTACACTAATTGGTGGCATAGAATTCCTTGTGTGTCTTGGTCCTTCCTTAATCAATTCCTCCTTGACCGCTTCAAAACTATAATATGACATGCAGTGGAATGATTGGCTCTCTCTAGGGTGAAAAATTACAAATCTAGTTTTTAAAGAAAAAAGTTTCTAAATGTGGAGTGGGATGACATATTTATAACAAAGTTGAAATTAAAACTTGATGATCCCCTTTAGATTCGCCTCATAAATTTGGATTTGGTGATGTATTTTCCTAGATGTGATAATTAAATGCAACCCTACTACTCCTTGTAACGGTAAAGTTCTTGTCAAATCAACTTTTCCTAATCCACTAGTCATATTTTGGATGAACTTCATCAGACCCTCCTTTGGGTCAAAGTGCTTCATCCTTCGGTGTGGTTCCCTCCATCTATGCCATATTTTTTCATTCCACATATAATTTACTCTTCGACGAAGCCTTCCTTTGGCATATTAGTTTAGATTTCTATGATCTCTTTCAACTGCGTGTAACACTAAGATTCGTCTCTAGCCATATTGTCAATGTGAAGCCCTAGGGACAGAATCATCCCTGTATAACGTTAACCTCCTGCCATTGAGATGTCTAGGAAGCAACTAACCATTTAGCTTCACAAGATGAACTACTCCACCATCGGAGATATTCCTAACAATGTATGGTCCTAACCACTACATTTGTAGCTTACCCTATAACTTCGCAAACTTACTATCATACAAAAGAACTAAGTCTCTATTCTTGAAATTCTTCTGCTTAATATGATTCAAATAACAAGTCTTTTCCCTCTCCTTTTTCACCTATTGGTTAAATATAGTGATGAACCGATCTTGTTTAGTGCGAGTAGTTGTTCCAATCTTTCATCCATAATATTGTTGTCTTACATATTGGTAACTACTACAATTCTGACACTAGGCACAATATACTCCATCGAAATCACATATTCATGTCCATACACCAATCTAAATGGATTATGACCCATAAAATTCTTATAGGTAGTCTTGTATGCCCATAATACTCCAAGAATTCTCAAATCACAGTCATCCCAGGAATTCTCAAAAATTTTGTTAAAGGCTTCAACTGTGTCATTTTCTTGAGGGTGATATGGTGTACTCTTTTTTTTATGCATTTGAAACTCCTCCATCAATGCTTCAATAGTGTTGTTCAAGAAATGAGATCCTCTATCGGTCATCAGAATCTTTGGGCAGCTGAAACTTCACAAAATGTGTTCAAAAATAAACTTTGCAGTCGTGTCTATGCTACAATTATTCACCGGATGTGCCTCATCCCGTCTTGTGAGGAAATCTGTCGTGGAAATTTTTGGGCCATGGAAAAGGTACATTTTACCCCCATCTTTAGCTTTATTTATTATTAAATTTTATATGTTTTCCTTCATTTTAGAAATAAATCAAAGGAGAATAGTGTAAAAGTAGGGTAAAATGAATTATTAATAAATAGTATGTTTAATAGTATAAAAACTAAGTTTTTTTTGTCTTTAATGATAAGAAATATGAACCAACCAACTATTGACCAAACGACCAAACAACAATAGCCAAGAAAAGAAAATGAACTCGCATCTCGTTCCTCTAAATCAGCAAGATATGTAATGATACGTCTTTTCTTGAAGCATTCAGCTGATCGCTTCGAAGCCTTAGGATTTCCTGATCCTGAGAAGTCGCTATTCTATGTTTTGTTTCTCCTTAATGTTATAAAATGTTGTAGTTGAAAGAGAACGGGAGAGATTTTTCTGTATATTGTAATTTTCTGTAATAAACATTTATTCAGGCAGAGTCTTTGAACTCGCAATGATGTACTTATTTTATTGATTAATGAAAGAGTTAGCATTTTCATTATAAGCGAATTCTGAGTATTTCTTGGCAGGAGACTTCTAGAGGTTTTAGGCCCAATCCCTAGGAGTTCTACTATTGTTTTTTGTTATATGTTTATTTACTAATTCTCACAAATTAGTTAGTCTCACGCTTTGTAGAATTACAATTCAATTCAGTAATTGCAGGTGTGGTGTGTTACGATTTCCTTTTCAATTAGGTTGAATTTATCGTTAATATTCCTTTACTACTGAGTGATGTTTTTACATTTGTTAGATTGATATCAACATGGTTAAGTAGTTGTTGTTCAATTCCGCGCATTGTTATTTCTTGATTTTTTCCCATTGCAAGTGTGAACGTATGGTTTTCTGTTCAATTCTGAATGTTGTTATTAATTCAATTATAGAGAATTCCATTGGAAAATGTCAGTAGGTGATTTTTATTCAATTCATTAAGTATTTATTTTCTATTGTTGTTCAATTCATAAAACTTGTTGTTCAATCACAAAATATCCTTAATTTCAGCATTGAGTGTTTACTTTCTGCATAAGTTCAGACTAGAGTTTCATTCTTTTAGCGATTTGAAGTATTTCACAGTTTAATTTTGAATTGATTGATTGAACTTTGAGAATTAGATAGTATTTCTTGCAACAATTTATAATAGTTAACCTCTGATTTCACACACATACACTTTTCTTGCACTCTTCAAATAAAAAGACTTGAATTGGGTTGATGATTAATGTAAAGCATTAAGATTACTTTTAACAGTCATATTTTTGACCCAAAATTTTGGCATCATTGCTGGGGAGAGTGTTTAGGAGTGATGTATTTTTTTTTCTTTTGCTGTGAAAGAATTGGGTATTGAAAACGAGAGGTAAGAACCTGCGTATTATCAATTAAAATGCTTGCCTGCCAGTCCTCTTTTCAAAAATTGTGCATAGGTTAAATAGGATAGGTTTTTTTTTAATGAATGAATAGATAAAATTATATCAAAACCCCCCATATAAATCCACAAAACCCAATGGATCGATGACCCTTGGCAAAAATAACTTCATAGAGGAAATCACAAGACAAGCTAAATCTCAGGCATCCGTAAGACCTAGTATCATTTCCCAAAGGAATCCTACTATAATCCCTTAGGAAATAGCGTCACCATCTATATTCCATGCCTAGATCCATAGCAAAACTAAAGGGTTTGAACAGAGCTTTTAGACTATGGAACTTCTTGCAATTTGCAAGAAGGAGAGGGAGAAACCAATAGTGCTGTAAGGATAAATTTAAAAAATCTAGATCCTGGATCTCCTGAAATAGTGGTTGAGACAGAGACACCCAACATTCTAGATCAAGGTAGTGCTGCAAGGCCTCCTCCAAATCCACCTCCTAATCCTACTCAAATTATTCTCCCAGACTAGGAAATCCCTGAAGGTTATTGGCACATATTTGATCATGTGGCACACAATCAACCGCAGAGACAAAAATCAACATTGGAGTATCCCATTGTTGACCTGGCCAAAAACGCCTCTATGAAAGCTATTCCATTACAAAACATCCCCACCTTCGATGGAATAACCTCAGAAGATCCAGATGCATTCTTATTTTAATAGGATATTTTGTGTAGGGGATATGATTACATCACTGACCCTAAAAAATTGAATTTGTTCCCCTCTACATTGAAGGGGAAGCTCTACGATGGTTTATGGGGCTCGGTGGGAGAACCATTAATAATTGGGATCAAATGAAAAACTATTTTCTTACTAAAAAATAATATTACTGTTGGACTAGAGAATTGAAAGATGAAATCTTCAACATGACTACAAAATATAACGAGATATTAGAAGAATATGTCGAACGATTCCAATATAATTTACAAAGGTCCCCATATACTACATTGTCTAAATATTTCCTAAAAGTAACAATGATAAAAGGAATGAAAGATGAATGGATAGAAACATTAAATCTAATGGGAAATGGAGGCATCTATCATGAAAATTATGATGAAATTATTTCATTATGTATCAAGTTCTCTCGATGTAGTACGGGTAATAGGCCAGCTAGACAGGATTCAGTTGCTAATAATTAAAAACAGTTTGGTGGCAGCTTAACCACAAAAAAAATCGCTAATCTCTTAGAAGATTTCAAAAATGATATCTTGTGCATCCTCATAACACAACTAGATGTTCTGCAAGCCAAGCAGAAACAAGCTTTAGCATAATGAAACTTGGCTATTTTTTTCTACGCTTTCGGAAGAAGAACAACCAATGGGAGTGTCCATTGGACATGGTCTAGACATGTGCCATCTGTACCAAGGACCATGCCACTAAACAATGTCGTTCAATTCTGAGGTTGAAAGCGGTCTTTAAATAAGTAGAAGAAGAAATAGAACCGATATATCTGATGAATCAATGTCAACAGTGGCAAGCCCGACCAACAAGTATGTCACAAGACCCATCTCAGTTGTTTCCTTCTTCAAAATTTAATAAAAATAACTATGGGACAGCATGGAAAAACCAGTTGCCTTTTTCTTCTTATCAATCCCAACCATTTTCCATGCCCCCTTGGCCAAGTCAATCCTTTCCGAGTAATGGTTGGTTGAATTTTCCTTTCTCTCCTTCATTTTGGAAAAACAATCCATATCATTCCGAGTGGCCTGCCTCGACCTCACAAAATTAAAATTGGTCTCAAAACTGGCAGCGACCCCGGGGAATGAAAAATTTACCTATGGGAATAGGAGCTCAAACTCAACCCACATTACCATCTCCATACCTAGTACAGCAAAATTATCAACCTATTATACGCCCTCAAATTCCAGCTCAGCCAAATCCTAATAATAGACCGGTTCAATTGATCCATATTGTTGAGAATCCAGACTCCGAAACTTAACAAAAGGAATGTAATGAACTTAGGCTGAGATCAGGGTGCATTATTTCACCTAAAGAAGATAATTCCCTATCACAAAATGAGTCTGAAAGTCCAACAACACCTAAACAATTGACTATGATTCAAATAGAGATAAAACAAGGGAGGGACACAGTCGACCAAAAAGATCCTGAAAATATTATTATTTCCTCTCCCCCATTCCCTGAGAGCTTAATAATACCCAAGTAAATTGTCTATTCAGATTTTGATCTCACAAGGGAATTAAAAAATATTTTTATTAAAATTCCTCTCCTACAGGCTATATAAGACATCCTTATTTATGTTAAAACAATTAAAGAATTGTTTGTAAAAAAACCTTCGAGGAAAGAAAAAACTTTACCAAATGATATAGGGACACTGTTAGATCTACTTTTGGGTAAAGAAACACCAATAAAATATGAGGATCCAGAAATACTGATAGTCATAGTCCAGATCTATGTCCGCTCCTTCTCAAACACATTAGTTTATTTGGGGGTAGGTATTAATATTTTAACTACATAAATTTGTGAAATAATTGGTATAAAAGCCTTGCAACCCACCACTACCATGTTGGAAATTACTAACCGATATGTTCTTAAACTAGACGGTACATTACAGGATATCCTGGTTTTTATGGACTCATGGGAATACCCGACATATTTTTTAGTTATTAACCCAAAAAGTAGATTAGACAGACATCCCTGGGTATTGGGACGACCTTGGTTAGCGACGTTGATGCTTATATAGGATGTCGAATAGGTAGCATGGCCATTGCTAAAGGAGATGCTATAAAGAATATTGCTATATATCCCCCTATCAAACAAAGTCTTCCCACTGTAAATATTCACAAACAACCACCTTCATAATTGGAACAAAACATCCATTCACAATTGACAGTAGTAGAATTACTCGAGTTCAAAGATCGAACTGAAGATGATGTGATCAATAACCTTATAAATCAACCATCTACTTCAGGAAATTTAAAGTGTAAAATGTTAAAAGCAGTTCTTGATAACAAAGCCCAGGAAGACCCTTTAGTGGATATCGATGATCAACACATACCCACAACTGTTGTTCATAACAAAATGCCAATTGAAATCAAACCAGGTAAAATTTTAAACATCAATGGTAATTTGGATAGTGACCAACAACAAAAGCTCATTAAATTCATGCAAAAATATAAAGGAGCCTTTTCTTGGGACTATCCATACATGAAGGGCATAGATCCCCAACTATGCACACATCATATTTACACTGAGAAGGATGCTCACCCCATATGACAGCCTCAAAGAAGACTAAAACTTACATCTAAAAGACATTGTAAAAGACGAATTACAGAAGCTGCTAGATGTCAATTTAGTTTATCCTATTTCATACAGTAAATGGGTCTCTCCATTAGTGGTCGTCCCTAAAAATAATGGTAGGTGGAAAATCCATGTGGATTACATAGAGCTGAACAAAGGCACATGGAAGGACCACTTCCCCCTTCTTTTTACTGATTAGGTCCTTGATACATTGGCAGGAAAACAATTATTTTATTTTATTGATGGTTTCAGTGGCTATAATCAAATCCAAATAACCTCGAAGACCAAGATAAAACAACCTTCACCTGATCCTGGGGTACATTTTCCTATAAAGTATTGGAATTCAATTTATGCAATTCCCCAGCAACATTTGAAAGGGCCATACTTAGTATTTTTTCTAATTTAATAAAAGGGCTCGAAGTCTATATGGATGATTCACTCCATATGGATATGAATTCGATCAGGCACTGCAAACATTGGAAAAAGTATTGGAATGATATATTGCTACCAGATTATGCTTGAGCAACAAAAAGTGTCACATGATCGAAGGTGTGATCCTAGGACACTACATCTCGTAGATCTGAAAAATATAGAGGTAATTATCTTATTAGCCACACCTTGTACTATTTCTATGAAGTGGGTAGAAATAGTAGCTTTTCCAAGAGCTACAGAAGATTCTGTGATTAATTTTATTTTTGAGATATTTATGCAGTATCGTTTACCTAGGGAAGTGATAATTGATGGAGGAGCATAGTTTATAGAACATAAAATTACAGCCACTCTACAGAAACACCATATCACTCACGGATTCACTTCTCCCTACTACCCGCAGGCAAACGGGAGGTTCTAAAGTAGCAATAAAGTCATTGAAGAAATTCTCAGTAAAATAGTCTCAACACATCGCCAAGATCGAGCTACCAGACCGCCAGAAGCCTTGTGGGCTTATCGCACAACTTGGTGAAACACTAATGGATATTCTATGTGTTAGGGTCCTATAATAATAGGGTTCATAATTTTTTATTGACTTTGATAGTCTTGTAAATATGCACATACCTTGCTTTCCGCAAGTTGTTTTCCCATATTTGAAAAAATACAAAAAAATTAAAAGAGGGTAAAAAGTCCCAAAAGAAATATCAAAGGACTTAGAAAGGAAAATATCAAAAAGAATAAAAATAGACCCCAAAAGAGAAAAAAGAAATAAAATACGACCTGAAAGTGAGCAAGTCAAAATGCCACTACTATTTACTTTACTGCAAGAATAACAATTATGTGCAGATTGTCAATAAATGCCATATTCCATGATGAGTTAAATAGTTTAATCTTAAATTTATCATGCTTTGAATTTCATGTTTATAGATAGAGAATAATTATCTTGTCAAACAATTTAAACTTGACAAATCAGTAGATAGTTAGAAAATAAATGAGGAGCTCAACAGTTTAATCTGAGCCCTCAGATGAAATAAGGTTAGACTTAAATAGATTTATTTCTTTAAAATAAAAATGGATTTAGGGTTGCAAGATTAAATTCACCCATGAAAATGAAGTAAAAAATGTTAGAATAAGATGGGTAGGTAGAAAGCAGTTGTGCAAGGCATGTAATAAAGCATCATTGGGAAAAAATTACTAATTTCCCCTCCCCCGCAATGATCCACTATTCTAAACCTTCAGTAAAAGAGGCTCAGAGAATTTATTTGACTTCTATTGGGACCAGACCCAAGGCTTCATGACTAATTGGTTAAAAATATTGGATTCCCTACATAAAACCCATTTCATCAGCATATTCACCCTTTTCCAAGATTATGATCCCTTTTCCTAAGTAAAACACATTTTTTTCTTAGCAAAAGTAAAACCCTACTTAATTTAATTCATTTTCATTCAAAAACACTCAAAAAACCTATAAAATACATTTTTATCCTATGTTTATGTGTAAAGAATCAAAATGGGATAAATTGTGTTAAAATGACCTATTTACACTTTACTTAGTTTAAATTTATGTATTTTTATTCATCTCATTCATTATATTTTTTTCATTTCATATTAACTTTTATCCTAAGTATTAAATCCTTGTAAGAAACCCTTCCCGTATATATTAATTTCTTTATATATTAATATCCCCAAACCCACTTATTTTAAAGTTAAACCTATGTTTATATTTTACCATGTGTCGAAATATAGACCCTGCCATTTCCCCATAGGTTTTAATATATCTTATTATTATTATTCCATGCCCTATGGTTTTAAAACATGTAAAAATGTTTTATTAACCATATAATATATATATATATATATACATCCAATCGAATAAAGAAAAGTTTGTTTGTTATAAATATACATTTACAATGTTAAAACCATACCCGTGCCATTGATTATTAACATTCGATTAAATGTTTTATTTTAAAACAATATAACATTACCCTGCAATATCAACAAAGTAAAACATTAGTTTATTCATTATAAACTATTTTTTAATACCTTTTTAACCCCTCTGTATCAATAAATCCTGGACCCCACCTATTACCCCCGAGCAACTCCAAGATGTACTCTTAGTCGTTCGCATGGGCCCTCCCAAATTCGATGACCCAAAGGTCATATTGAAATTTAAGTTGCATGACTATAATACACTTCCAATCCATGTGAAATAGGTTTTTTCACCATCTTATCTATCCTCCACATGAAAAATATCTATTAGATAGCATCTGATCCAACCAAAACCACATATTGCCTAAATCCAACACGATAACCGTCTGTGGTTTTTCGTCTTCAAAGACCAAAACCTCCCACTGTTCGATGTGACTTCCATTTAATGCCAGCCAGCTTAGACCTAAAACATTCAATAAATTCCAAACTATGTAAGTAAGCCCTTTTCCTGTGCCATTTCACTAAATTCTTCCTCCTGACTCAGAAAACTAAGCATGTGCTTTGTTTTCAAGTCTAGAACCTGCAAAAAATTGTGCTTGTTGCCAAAATACTTCATAAAGCTTCTAGATACCTATAAAAAACAACTCAAAGCCTATTTAAATGACCAAATATCTTCATAAACAGGTATTTTCCAAGAAAATGAACCTGTTATCATTCTGAAAAGAAATTACTAAAGGAATTGAAACCAGTAAGAGCTTAATTTCTCCAAGAAAGCCTCTAGTTGCCCAAAAGAGAACTTAAACCCTGTCAAAATTTTGAAAAAGCCCTTTTATAATATTGCATTGAGTTTTAAAAGAAAAACTTGATTTGATTTTAGCTTTTACAGAATTAAAAAAATCCTAAATTACCCAGAAATCCTCTACAGGTAGGCCCGACCCTCTGTGCCCAATTTTAATCAATTTTCATCCTAATATCCACTGAAAAAAGCAAAAGAAACCTTGTTTCTTATTTTATGAACCAGTGAGAGTCTGTAATACAATTTAAAGTGAAATTAGAGGTTGAAATCCAAGAAAAGAACCAATTTGTACCCATTTTCATCCAAGAACCTTTTTCAAATTCAAGAAACAGTTCTGTAAACCATTTAATCTTACAGAAGAATTCAAAAATCCCTAAAAACAGAGCTTCAGTTATCCAAGCCTAAAAAATGTCAAAATCCAATCCAACTATGTAATCCAAGACTGCAATTGTTGTGAATCCTCTACAACCTCCTGTTCTAGACATTAAGCACACACCTTTAGCAGATGTAGACTATAAGATAGTAGATCCAGTTGTTGAATTTAATCTCTTAGACCTCCACTGTTGGAGCTATGAAAAGTCCTTAGATCAGGTTGAAGAATTCCAAATTTGGGAATCAGACCTACCCAAATATGTTGTTCCAGTCACTCATCAATGCCCAGAAATTATTAGGTCATGTCAGATTTATTATTCACCTAAAAATAGAGCAATGATGAATGCAAACAAACAGGTGTTGTTTACATTTACCGCTGAGTCCATAAACCAGATGTTACAACTCAAACATGATCCCAAAGTTGTTCCTTTGTCAATAGAAACACTAACAAAGTTGTACATTGGTCTCAATTTTCCCAAAAGATTTCAGATTTTTCAAATGTTCATGCCTTTACATGTTGAAATTCCACAAATCAACCCTCCATATTATACTTCAATATTTCCAGAAGGGTCTAGATATGACATTTCCATGTTGTTATTCATCCTAGGATACTTTACATAGGAGCATATTGATGAGTCCATCTTAGTGTCTCTGTCTACTTTTGCACCAGGACAACCTCCTTCTGTCATTTTTTTTTCTGCTGAGTATATAGCTGACAATATCCATGATCAGCTAGTCAAATTGCCAACTGAAGGAGTATTTAGATATACATCATTTCTCTTCCATATGTTATTGTATTTTCAAGTAGACAAGTTTCCTATAACCCTCCAGAAGCTTAATATAGAAGAAAATCCACTTTCATTCATCTTTTTTACTTCATTGATCAAGAAAAGAGTCCTCATAATTCACTTTTGCAGAGTTTACAGATAATTTTGTCCACCCATTGATAAATCTGTTGACCAACACAGAAAAACCAAGGATCAATGATGAAATGAATAAAACTCTACAACTATCAGAGCACACAAGAACTAGTGATTAATACTTATATGAGAAACATACTGAAATTAGAGTTTTTGGGTCTAATCTATTTCCCTACAAAATACCTAAATATGTACCAATGAGAGTATTTTCCTTGGAGTATATCAGGAAAATCTTAAATTCCGATTCTATTAATTTCCTAGCAGGTAAGAAGAAGACCCAGTTTAAGTTAAAGAATCAGGTGGGGCCATTTATTTGTAATCACAAATATGTAGAAAAAGAAGTAGCAAAGCAATTACTTGAGTACAAATTTGAAGAAATATTTCCATGGAACTATGATCCACAAGGAATATTAAGTAAAATGAGGGTTAAGTGCAAACTAACACCCTACATTCATGAGAAAAACCCAGATATTGAGAAGTATGTCAATCAAACTTAATGGATAGAAAACACTTTGGTAGATTCAGTTAAGCAAGGTGATACTAGTCACACCTTACAAACTATTAATCAATGAGAAAAATCTACTAAGAGAGTTAGAGAAGAAGGAACATACACTTCTGAAACCAAAACTGAAACAAGGTTTAAAATTAGATACAATAAAAAGCCTAAAGTAAATTTACTTGATAAAGTAAAAGTGACAATAGAAGTAGAAGAAATAGATGTTCCAGTGACAAATAAAGATGTTGCTACAGTCAATACAAATGATCCAGTTACAGATATTTTAAATGAAGGAAATAATGATAATTCCAATACACAGGTGCTAGAGAAACATCATAATTTGGAGACATCTTCTTCACAGACAGCAGAAGAAAAAGATCTTGATATCAGGGAAAAATACAAGAAAAATAAGACAAATAATGAAGACATTAAGAATGAGATTTATTCTCAATATTTGAAGCAAACACCAGGCATTCAGAACATACTTTTATCAGCTTTTGACTATTCAAATAAAAATTTGATTATGTCAGTATTACAACCAATAGTCAAGATTCATAAGATAGTTGCAAACTATAAGAAAATCGATCTAGAAGTGCCAACAGAAAGCATTCATGCACTAGATAAGATTGAGTTTCATAGGCAAAGTTCAGAGATGTTATATTCTACTATAACCACGAAGGCTATGAGTATCAACAAGCTTCAAAATACAATTATAAAAATGAGAGATCAAATGAAGGTTGACAAGGCCTCATCATATGCCAAATATCTTAAAATTAAGTCTCTAGAAGAGTTGTTCATCCAAGTAGGATATGATCCTAAAAATTTTAAAGCAGCAGAATAGTTAGTGAAGAAGAAGGATGAGGACATGCAACATTGAGGAAACAACTTAAGCTTCCATCAACTAAACATCCCCATGCCAGAGAAATAGAACAAGAGTAAAATTAGAAGGATGACAGGATGAATTTGATTTTTCAATTAATAGGATAGATAAAAGAGATGGTGACTCAAATGGACAAGCTTGTCCATGAAAGAGTAACTACAAAAACATAGGAAACTCCTACAGTAATTCCCATGGTTTCTATTGATGTGCCTTCACCTCTGGCAGAAGAGTTGGCAGAAAAAGAACCACTGGTTACTGCAGTGCCAGTGACATCATCCCCAAGTTTAGGCACATAATCTTCTACATCAACAGTGCAGCCAACAGATGAGGCTAGTAAACTAGTAAAAGCCATGGAAGAAATGTCACTTAAAATAAATGAGATTAACATATTGAAATAGATGACTGATAATCTTGAAGAGACCAAAAAGCTAGCTCAAATAAATGCTAAAACTCATGAGAAAAGGGCTAATAGGTTAAATGAAGAACTGAAAAAACTACAAAATGGTTTAACCTTGAAGGAGCCAATATCATATGTGAAAAACCAATTATGGAACAAAATTATTGAAGCCATCAATGATGTGTGGCCCTCAATCCAGGTAATATATGAATAGAGGGATTTACTGAAGGCAGCACATGCAGAGATTCAGAAAACAAAAGATGAGCTAGATGACAAACTTGAGCAAGCCACAAAACTGATAAAGTTTCTCAATAGTAAAAACAAGCAGGAGTTGGAAGAAATACAAATCACTGATAGTACAGAGACAATCCTTGAAATAAGGAAAGTCATTTCAAAGAATAATCTTATGAAACAACTTGAAGAGAAATGTGAAAACATGAACATAGCCATAATCAAGTTTATGGTTAAATTGAAAACTTGAGGCAAAGAAGTTTGCCTAACATTTTCTTCACTAATGACAAACTTATGCCACGAGAAGATTACAATAACAAAATCAGAGTGTATGCAAAAGAGAAAGTGGACAAGGCATTCCAACATGGAAGGTCTTACTCAGAAGTTTTGAAGACTTATTTTATCTACAGCATGAGATAAGACATTTATTTGTCATAAAACCATCATTTTCTAGATATACTGAGGCAGATGAAAACTTCAGGAGGTTAAAAAAGATACAAATTCCTAATGATGAAGCTTGTCAGTCATTCACTGACTTACTGTAAAAGTCAAAGAGCAAAAAGAAAGACAAAAAACAGTTTGCTGATTTTTTAGTCAAAACATAATTTATTACAGAAGTAAGGAAGTTTTTACAGAGGTTAAAGAGTATCAGAGGATAAAGAGAATCAGAGTGAAAGACTATAAGATAAAGAGATAATATTTCAAGACAGATTTGAAATATGTTGACTATCAAAGAGGACACAAGGGAGCCAACTGCACCTAATCCACAAACAATTTTCTATTTTATTTGGGTAAATAAGATAGCTTGCTGATTTGTTCAGTAGTTGTCACTATTTTGTTGTAAAGACATTTTATTTTCCCTTAAATAATTCCTAGAATCATTCTATGATATTTTGTAAACAATTTTGTATAAATACTTCACTCTTTGAAGTATTATTGTGGAATAAATTGTTGAATATTTCTATAGTCATTTTTGTTGGACTTGGAAGCTTTTTGTTGCAAATTCCAAGTAGTAGACTGGATCAAATCAACTAGCATCATATTTCAGGATTTATGTGATGATCCATTGAAGTGAAGTACTTTCTTCTTGTAATTTTTTATCTTCTCATGTTTTCATGCATCCATTATGTATTATAAATTTGAGTGAATAAACAGGAGTATTATTTCAGGATTTGTTAAAATCACCCTGTCTTTACTGTTTATCATTTCTATTATTTTTATTGATTTCCAGAGTAGGGAACCATTAATTTCTCCCTCTTTCGTTTGAACTTTATCTACTCCTTCATTTTTCCGAATCAAATAACCCTTCATTTCTCTTTATCCCAATGAAACCACTTCATCAAAACAACCTTCTAAGATCTTCAAAGACTTATCTATCTTGCCCTAAAAAAATTTGACTTTTTGACCTTGATCCTAGTTCTGTCTGCTTCACTGTTGACTCCTTAGCCCAATGGAAAAATATATTTCCCATGATCCATCTCATTAAGCAATTTTTACCACCAAGCCAAATCAAATCATAATCAAAATAAACTTAAATCTTATAGAGAGAGCCCTCTCTAAACCCTAGGAAGGCTAGATCCTAGAGTTTAAAAGTAGGTTTGTGGCTACCGCTAGTATTCTTAGACTTTAAATCAAAATATCAAAACTTTAGAATTAATAGAGTGATAACATACTGGCGACCATACTGGGGAACTAACCAATCCTCAATCTTAAAATAGGTCTTAAGGAAATCTATTTCATTATGTTTTTTCCTTGAAGACTGTTTTAAAAAGTTGTGAGTATCATTTTAAAAAAATAAAAGATTGTAATTATGGCTTCTAAAAAAATTTACCATACCAGGTCTAACCCAGATCCTAAACCTATTATTATAGTAGAAAATCCAGATAGGGTTGGAAAAAAGAATAAACAGATAGAATATTTAGATGCCAAAGTTTCATTAATTAGATCCAATTCATTACCACAAGAGTTCGTAAGTTTACAAGATATACAGTTTGATTTGAAATTTGAACATTATTTATATAGGAGAAAATCTGAAAGTAATTTAAGTAATGTTGTTATAGACCCTATTTTTATTTAATTTTTGGAAACAAAATAGGAAACTATTGCAGCAGATTCTGAATTAAAGAAAGTTAAAAATCAAGATAAACTTAAAGAAATAAATGCTACTATCCTCAAAGAAATAGATGAAGCTATTGAATTAGCCCAATTGTTAGCTTACACATCTAAACCTTCTATTTCTCATTTAGATACCACTACAGCATCTACAGTTTCAGCTACCATCCGATCTATAGATCGATTTATCCCTAGACATCCCTTACAACCTAGAATATTATTTCTATCATCCACTATTTTACCTTCTACTATTTCAAACACATCACTCTCATTTCCTACTAGTTCCTTATATATTCCAGTTTCACTTCCTAGTACCTCTACTTCATCCTTTAGTTCATCAACTAATTTCTCTAGTTCACCATCTTATATTCCAGTTTCATCAGTTACTTATATTACTACATCAGCTAGTACTACTAGTTCAGCCCCAAGCACTTCTAATCTACCTCCTAGCCAAGCTATAATTCAAGCTATGGCTATTAGGTATGCTCCCCTAGTTCTTCCGGGACAGTCACATGACATGCCTCAGGATTACTGAAGTAATATACCACAATTTGATGCTACTACACAGTACACTTCCCAGCAGCAGATAAATAAAATGAAAAATTACTTTGAACTCCATGAAATAGATGATTCTAATGTACAAATGAGACTGTTTGCACAAACATTAACATGGGAAGTCAAAATATGGTTTAAAGGTCTTACTGTTGGTAGTATAGCTGACTTAGAAATTTTTCATAGAGTATTTTTAAATAAATGGGAAAAGAAGAAAAATCCACTCCAAATACTTTCTGAATTTGATGCAATGAAAAGAGCTCCCAATGAATCAGTCCAAGACTACTGCACTAGATATAACAGTGTTTACAACTCAATTCCAGCCAATCTTAAACCCACTCCTGAATCTGTCCTACTCAAATTCCCTGATGGATTTGACACAGACATGGCTTATCAGTTGAGAGAAAGAAATGTTGAAACCTTAGAAATAATGCAAACATATGCTCTAGGTGTAGAAGTAAAAGTTTTAGATAGGAAAGCTAGATCGAGGAATGAGAGGAGAGTAACCATGAAAGAAGAAGCTTCTAATTCAAATGGAAAAATAGATCAGTTAGCTAAAATTTTAGGGAGAATGATGGATAGATTAGACAACATAGAAAGGAGACCTTAATGGGATAATCAACAGCAAATCAGAAATCCCAATTTTAGGAAAAATATAAATTCAGGAAAATCAAAAGAATCAGCTCCAGATCAAACAATAAGACCCCATTTTAGGAGAACTATGCTGAAAGCTCTCAAGACAATGTAGATGATGAAGATGCCATAAATCTAATAGGCATAAATCAAGATAACATTATCTTTCTCACTCAAGAATACCAAGAGTTATTTCAAATGCAAAAACTTCAATTAGATTCAGGTGAATCATTTGACTACAAAAAAGGTTATGATTTTGCTATAAACGAAGTACATAAGAAAAGCAATGTAATCTTAGAAGTAAGAAAAACAATGAACCTTCTACTAAGAAATCTGATCAAACTAAAAATAAGAAAACAAAAGAAGTCCCAACAACAAAAGTTCTGCAAATTCACCCTAGGGAAAATAAGCAAAACTCTAGTTCTTCCCAAAAAGTTTCCGGCTCTAAAATTTCACCAAGTCTGAAGATTGTTGACATAACAAATGAAGTTAATCAAACAAGAAAAGATTCACAAAAATCTGTTGCTGTTAAAACAACTAATTCTGTCAAAACAACAAGCTTAGAGTCCAAAACATCCACTGTTGATCCAAAATTAGCAGATCCAAAAGCTGCCACTGAAAAAATAGCTTCTGATACTTCAAAATCTGAAAAAACATTTATTTCTTCTCAAACCATTCCTAAAAAGAAAAATAGGAGCTGTAAGACACAAGAAACTAAAACAGAAAATGAAAACATAACTGTATAAAAACAAGATAAACCCACTCAAACTACAGTTACTAAGGAAGATTTAATTCAAATAAGTAAATCACAACCTTCATTCAATATACAAACTGAAATTGCAAAGTTAAAAATACCAATTCCTTTGATAGAATTGGTAAAACATGATTTGTATAAAACAACAATCACTGAAACATTAAGCATGAATGATGGAGAAAACTCTATAAACTTGAATGATGATCAACCAAATTTGATTTTTGGCCCTGATGTGAATGGAAAGCATCAAGATGGAGTAGTTGCTCCATTTTACAATAGTTTAACTGTACATGACCAAATTTTACACAATGCAATGTTATATTCAGGAGCTTCACACAATCTAATGCCCAAAGCAATAATGGAAACTTTGAATTTAGACATAACAAGGCCTTACAAAGATTTATTTTCATTTGATTCAAGAAAAGTTAAATGCTTAGGTTTAATTAAAGATTTATGTGTTACATTAGTTCAATATCCAGGTAAAATTATACTCATGGACATTGTAGTAGCTGATATCCCACCCAGATATGGAATGTTACTATCTCGCTCATGGGGAGAAAAATTACAGGGATCTATACAATTGGACATGTCATATGCTACTATATCAGTATTTGGTTAACCAAAGAAGATTTATATGGAAACATTGATGAAATATATGGTAATTAGTGCAGCAAGATCATTAAATTACCTAATTTATGCTACACCTACTGATATAGATTCTTTCATCTTATGTAACTTTGAAACTGATAATGAAATCAAAACTGAACTAAAGGACAAAAAGAAAACACAAAAAATGGCAATATCTTTCATGAATCTTTATAGCATTTAGATTTTGATGGCTCAGTAAACAAGTTAGGAGCAGGATCAGGAGTTTGGATAACTAACATTAAAAAGAATCATGCATAAGGCCATGCTTTTAGGCTGAATTTTAAATGCACCAACAATATGGCTGATTATGAAGACCTAATTTTGAGACTCCAGATAATCAAGAACTTAGGAGGCAAAAGAATAGCGATAATGGGAGACTCAGAGTCGATTTTCAAACAAATTAATGGTGAATATTCTGTTTACAATCCTAGACTAGGCCGATATAGAGAGACTGTATTAGATTTTATTGATGATTTATTGGAATGTAATTTCTCTTCAATACCAAAAAATCAAAATTTACAAGCACATTCCTTATAAACTTTTGCTAGTACTTGTAATTTTCCTTTTCAGCCCAATCATAAATATACTGTAGAAGTAAAACACAGACCAATAATTCCAGATAACCTCAAATATTGGCAGATTTTTTCACAAGACCAAAAAATTTACCACTTTATGAATAATGAAGGTGAATTTCAGAACTGTAAAATAAACACTGATTGTACCATAAATCAAGATTTAGATAGTGAAATTGATTTAAATAATATAGATGTAAATAAAGTAAAATTTTCTAGACCCACTAAGTTTAGTCAATCAGATATAGATAACTTAGAGAGAGTAGAAATTGATGAGATAATTGATGATGAATCTAAAATATTAAATCTCAAAGATAATTTCTTACCAAAAGGTTTCACTCCTTTACAAGATTTATTTGACTCAAATGATGTTGCTAGAAAGCCCAAAATGGAGCCACTTAGATCTGATATTGAGGAATAAAGCATAGGAATAGAGTTAAAACCCAAGATGATCAAAATTTCCAAAGCCTTACCTCAACATGAAAAAGAAAAATGAATTGCTCTTTTCAAGGAATTTCAAGATGTTTTTTCTTGGAGTTATGAGAACCTAAAATCCTATGACACTAACATAATTCAACATAAAATCCCTATAAAAGAAGATCAAAAGCCTTTTAAACAAAATTTAAGGATAATCAACCCTGTTTTGATGCCCTTAATAGAAAAAGAAGTAAAAAGAATGTACGATGCACAGATAATTTCACCAATCATATATTCTGATTGGGTTTCTAAACTAGTTCCAACCAGGAAAAAGACAGGAGAAATTAGATTATGTGTTGATTTTAGGAATCTAAAAAATGTATCCTTAAAAGATAATTATCCTTTACCAAAAATGGATCACATTTTAAAAAGGGTAGTTAGTTCTTCTAGGATTTCACTTTTAGATGGATTTTCATAATACAACCAAATTTTAGTCCAAGCAGAGGATCAACCCAAAACAACTTTCACTACTCCTTGGGGCACTTTTATGTATGTAAAAATGAATTTTGGTTTAGTGAACGCAGAGGATACCTTTCAAAGAGCTATGGATATAGTCTTTTTAAAGGAAATTCATGATTTTTTAGTGATTTACTTAGATGACATAATTGCATTTTCTAAGACTGATTATGAACACTTGGATCATCTTGGACAAGTCTTTATTAAATGCAGAAAGTTTGGCATCTCATTAAACCCTAATAAACCCTTATTTGGACAAGAAGAAGGAAAGTTACTAGGACACGTAATATCTAAGGAAGGAATTAGAATAGACCCTACCAGAATAGAAGCAATTCTTAACATTAGTCCTCCAAGAAACATAAAAGAGTTACAAGCCTTTCTAGGTAAAATTAACTTTTTAAGAAGATTCATTTCCAATTTCGCTGAAATAATTAGAGAATTAAACAACATGCTTAAAAAATATTTAGTTCTTAAACGGACTATTGAGGCCAAACAATCATTTGAATCCATCAATTAGGCCTTAACCAAAACCCCATTCCTTATAAGTCCTGACTTTAAGAAGGATTTCATCATTTTTTCATTTGCTTCATAACACACCATTGCTGGAGTTTTACTGCAGAAAAATGACTAGGTTTATGAACAACCCATATATTTCTTTAGCAAAACACTTAGAGATGCCACTTTGAAATAAAATACCATGGAGAAATAGGCCCTAGCTTTGGTAAAGGCCATTAAAGATTTCAGAATGTACATTCTTTATTCTCATATCATTGCCTATGTCCCAAATGCAGTAGTAAAAGACATTCTAACTCGGGATGGTCTTGATGGTAGAAGAGGTAAGTGAATTGCCACTATTTTAGAATATGACCTAGAGATAAAACCCACTAAATTGATAAATGGTCAAGGTTTAGCCAAACTTATGGCTGAATCAAATTGTCATGCCCTAGACATAAATTTTATTGCCCAAGTAGATGATCAAGAAGAAAGGGCGACTCCAGAGATTAGTGAAGCCTTTTCAGACTCACCATGGTATGAAGATATCATATTTGTATTACTAAACTTACAAGATCCTCCTGGATTATCAAGAACAAAAGCCAAGTTTTTAATGCTTAAGGCAGTAAGATTTTGTATATTAGACAATGTACTTTTTTGGAAAGATCATAGTGGGATTTTGTTAAATTGTTTGTTAAAAGAAGAAGTTGACAAAGTATTACAAGAATTTCATGCAGGTGACTATGGAGGACATCACTACTGGAATACTATTGCAAACAAAATTCTGAGAGTTAGCCTTTATTGGCCAACTTTGTTTGCAGATGTTAAAAGGTATGTGACCTCTTGTCACAGGTGTCAAATATTTGAGGTTGAGAAAAAGCTATTACCCCTGCCCTTAAAGCCCATTTCAGTTGAAATGTTATTTCAACAATGGGGTCTTGACTTCATTGGATAAATTCACCCCCCATCATCAGCCCAACACAAGTGGATTCTGACAACTACTGACTATTTTACCAAGTGGATTGAAGCCATACCCTCTAGGTAAGCCACAGACACTTTCATTATCTCCTTTTTAGAAAGCAACATACTATCAAGATTTGGATGTCCCCAAAATATAATTACTGACAATGTAGTTTCATTAAAATATAAAAATATAATTGACTTTTTCCATAAATATCACATTACCCTAGGCCATTCTACTCCATATTACCCACAAGATAATGGTCTAGCTGAATATTCAAATAAAAGCCTTGTAAACATCATCAAAAAGTTACTTGAAGATAACAAAAAGACTTGGAACAAGAAGTTAGTCAATGCCTTATGGGCAGATAGACTTAAAACCAAAAAATCTATTGTTACATCTCCTTACCAACTTGTATATGGAATGGATGTTGTTTTTCCATCTTCCTTAGGAGTACCAGTAATGAAGATTATCCAAGAATTACAAGTTGAGCCAAATGATATACACGGAAGGATAAATCAAGCAATTCACTTGCAACAAAAAAGATAAGAGTTTTACATTAAGTCTCAAGTTATCCAGGATAAGATAAAGAAATTTTTTGACAAAAAGAGTAAAGAAGATGATTTCCACATTGGAGACAAAGTGTTAAAACGGGATTCAAGAAAAGAAGACAAAGGTAAACATGGAAAATTTGTTTTTCTATGGAAAGGACCTTATCTTATTTATGGTTACAGAGGTAACAATGCTTTCTATCTGAAATAAATGCATGGATCAAATATGTTAGATGGATCACTAAATGGCAGAATTTTGAAGCACTACTACTCCTCAAAAATAATAGATAGTTAGTTTCATTTAATTTGATTATTGTACATATAAATTGAAGATTTTAGATTGGATTGGATGTTTTCCTAACAAAGTTGAAGCCCAAAGAGAATGCCCTAAGCTTTTAGAGGTAAAATATCATAAACATGAATAATTTTAAAGTTCAGAAGACACTTACAGGGTCATCATAGTCATAATTCAAAGGCTACTAGTCTTAAAAGTTCTTGACATTTCACCACAAAATTCCATCCCCATGTGGAGCCACTGTTAGGGTCCTATAGTAATAGGGTTCATAATTTTTTAATTGACTTTGATAGTCTTGTAAATATGTACATACCTTGCTTTCTACAAGTTGTTTTCCCATATTTGAAAAAATAAAAAAAAAATGAAAAGAGGGAAAAAAGTCCTAAAAGAAATATCAAAGGACTTACAAAAGAAAAGATCAAAAAGAATAAAAATAAACCCTAAAAGAGAAATAAGAAATAAAATAAGACCTGAAAGTGAGAAAGTGAAAATGCCACTACTATTTACTTTACTACAAGAATAATGATTATGCACAGATTGTCAATAAATGCCATAATCCATGATGATTTAAATAGTTTAATCTTAACTTTTTCATGCTTTGATATTCATGTTTATAGATAGAGAATAACGATCTTGTCAAACAATTTAAACTTGAAAAATTAGTAGATAATTAGAGAATAAACTAGGAGCTCAATAATTTAATATGAGCCCTCGAATGAAATAAAGTTAGACTTAGATAGATTTATTGCTTTAAAAGAAAATGGATTTAGGGTTGCAATCTTAAATACACCCATGAAAATGAAGTAAAAAGTTTTAGAATAAATATGGGTAGGTAGAAAGCAGTTGTGCAAGGCATGTAATAAAGCATAATCATGAAAAAATTACTAATTTCCCCTCCCCCACAATGATCCACTATTTTAAACCTTTAGTCAAAGAGGCTCAGAGGATTTCTTTGACTTCTATTGGGACCAGACCCAAGGCTTAGTGACTGATTGGTTAAAGATATTGGATTCCCTACATAAAACCCATCTCATCAGCATATTCACCCTTTTCTAAGATTATGATCCCTTTTCCTAAGTAAAACACATTTTTTTCTTAGTAAAAGTAAAAACCCTACTTAATTAATTTCATTTTCATTCAAAAACACTCAAAAAACCTATAAAATACATTTTTATCATAATTTTATGTGTAGAGAATCAAAATGGGACAAATTGTGTTAAAATGACCTATTTACACTTTATTTAGTTTAAATTTATGTATTTTTATTCATCTCATTCATTACATTTTTTTCATTTCATATTAACTTTTAACCTAAGTATTAAATCCTTATAAGAAACTCTTCCTGTATATATTAATTTCTTTATATATTAATATCCCCAAACCCACTTATTTTAAAGTTAAACCTATGTTTATATTTTCCCATGTGTCGAAATATAAACCCCACCATTTCCCCATAGGTTTTAATATATATTGTTATTATTATCCTGTGCCCTATGGTTTTAAAACATGTAAAAATGTTTTATTAACCATATAATATATATATACCACCAATCGAATAAAGCAATGTTTATTTGTTATAAATATACATTTACAATGTTAAATACCATACCCGCCCCATTGATTATTAACATTCAATCAAATGTTTTATTTTAAAACAATATAACATCACCCTGCCATACCAACAAAGAAAAGCATTAGCTTATTAGTTATAAACTATGTTTTAATACATTTTTAACCCTATCACATCAATAAATCCTGGACCCCACCTATTACCCCCGAGAAACTCCAACATGTAATCTTAGTCATTTGCATGGGCCCTCCCAAATCTGACGACCCAAAGGCCATATCGCAATTTAAGTTGAATGACTATAATACACTTCCAATCCATGTGAAATAGGTTGTTTCACCATCTTATCTCTCCTCCACGTGGAAAATATCTATTGGATCACATTTGATCCAACCAAAACCACATACTACCTAAATCCAATGGGGTAACTGCCTGTGGTTTTGTAGAAATTTGATAACTAATATGTTATACATCCGAGATTCTCCTGATCACACACTATTTGACTTCATGCACAGTATAGAATCTCTTCTACCATTTCTCATTAATTGCGGAAATAAAATCAATTGCATGCAGACATTAAAACCATAAAAATTCACACATATGAACACAGTAATTTATGGGAAAGTGTAACGGTGAAAACCCCCAACTATATGTATATTATATGTCATAGAGATAACGTAACAATCATCATACAAAGCTCCTCACAAGCTCTCAGTAAAATCTCCAATTGCTACACACTAATCAGGCCCGATCTTGCAAATCCATGCACCGATCTTTGCCATCTTTTAGCCTGCCTCTACTGCGCAATCTCTGCTGAAGAATGGCTCTGGATGAGTTCGAATTTCCCCAGCCTTGCTCACGCAATCTTCATAGGCATCTCCAACCACTGTGTGGTGCAAACTCATGCAACACTATAGTCACAACTGATAGTCACACTTGCTCTTTCACCTACCTCTCCACTGGTCTCCACTGAAATTTTCCATGCACTATAGTTAACTGATGTATTCTTCAGTTGATTAATGAGTTAATAATTAGTGAATTAATTAACAATTAATTCACACCACTCTCACTAGTGTATCAATCAGTTAGACTAGATACAACTAGCTCAACTATGTTTAACTAAGTTAAACTGAACACAACTCCACCAAACTCTGTCACATGAGTTCTAACTGAAGTCTCCATGCATTAGCTCCACTAAACCCTCAGGAATAGCGTAATTCCTTCTGTCAGATCTTGTTGCACATCGGTGCACTTAACTGAAGTGCTCCAAGAGAATAAGATATTTTTTATAGTCCAAATATTATTAAGAGCTAATAATATTCGACATATCTATTTTTAGACTGGTAGTCTAAAAATAGATTCCGCCCAATATGTCTAAAAATATAAATCCATCTATTTTTCCAACTTGACCAACCATCCACAAATAGCATCCCGCAACTCATAGAATGTGATCACCATGTCTAAAAATAGACTTTGCGACAAAAATCACCTGTGTGGGCCCCACCTAGTTTAGGTGATCACTTTCCAACTAGGATCATGAATGATGTTTCAGGATGCCTCCTTCAATGTTTCTTGTTTCAATCTTCAACACTCCCTCTCAACAAGAAAGTACTGTCTTTGCATGCGGCATGCAACTCCATGCATTCGCCCTGCAACCTTTTCAAGCGCCATGCAACTCCATGCATTTGCTCTGCAACTCTTCCGAAACTGAATAGGCTCCAAAAAACTCAATCAATCTGATGCATCTATCATCAAATTCTTTGACTTCTACTTAGCTACTGCACATGTCTTCAGGAACCACTGCGTTGTTGAACTCTACACCCATGCACTCTGCACTTGTTGTGAACTTTGAACCACGCTCCAGTATCCGACACTGTTACTTTGATCTACCTACATCAATCCAACTGATCATGCTACTGCTGCTCTATGGGCACCTCATAGCCAAGTTCAATTCATGAGATCCACACCATCTCAATGAATCCTGCCCAGAAATTTCTACTTGGATTATCCATGCATGTCGCCCCACCTCTTACCTGGTGGTATAGCTGCATGCACTCCCTCTACCCATCTGGCACGAAATTTCTCTGCATGAGTGGTTTATTCCACTCCATGATCCTAATCTTGTGGCTGCTCCACATCCCGAGGTTCACTCTTACCTGAATGCAAATCCTGCTCCCTCTCGAGCTTCAATTGCATGGCTTTCTCGCACTTCCCAACAGTAGGAAGCTCAATAGAAATCCCATATACTTCAAGTCTGTAGATATTCTTAGCTCGAATCCCAACCTTCTTGACTTTTCCTATTTCTTTGTGCCAAAGGAAAACTTTTCCTTCACTAAAGACAACATCATAGCCTTTATCCTCTAACATTGCGACTGAGATTAAATTCTTCTTTAAACCTGGAACATGCACTACATCTTGTAAAAGAATGAGTTTACTTGAATCCCTCTGAAAGGTAATGGTACCAATTCTGGTCGCATTGTATCATCCATTTTCACCCAACTCAACATGAAACTCGAGATCTTTCTCCACCAAGTCACTGAAAAAATTCACATCTCCCATCATGTGAAAGGAAGCGCCACTATCAAAATACCACCCCAATCCCAATGCACTAGACACCATGCATGCGATCAATGAAAATTCCAACTCAAATTGTGAGGCAAGAGCCTCACCAGCTGCAGCTCCAGCAGCCTACTTCTTCTTCTTCTTCTGTGGATAATGCATGGCGAAATGCCCATGCTCGTGACAGTGAAAACACTTCACTTTGGACATGTCACACTCTTTGCCATCCCGACTGGATTGAGAAGGATTTTTCTTCCCCTTCCCTTTCCTTGCTTTGGTAGCCAAAGCACAATCCTCTTCTTCATCATTCTTTGATGAAGATCCATCCCTGGTATCTCACCTTATCTCCTTCTGCACAAGATCCGACCAAAGTCGTTCCCATCTTGGCAGTTTCTCTCGACCATTGAAAGAGTCTTGATAAGAATGCCAACTCTTCGAAAGCCCAAGGAGAGCCAAGCTCACCAAGTCCTCATCATCCACACTAACTCCTACACTCCCAAGCTCATCCCTGTAGTGGACAAACTTTTTCAAGTATACTGGAATAGTGTCATTCTTCTCCATTTTTATTTTCGTGAGTTTATCCTTGAGCACCAACTTCCTCTGGTCACTCTTGATTTGGAACAATTATGTCAATGCTTTCCACATCAAGAATGGAGAAGATTTACCATGAAGACTGGACACTATGTGATCCTTCACACCTTCCAACAGAATCCTTCGACACCTTGCTACCTTCTTTTGCCATGCGTCAAGTGCGGCAGCATCGCTAGAAGCAGGTTTAGGAATATCAACATCTATGAACTCCTTCAACCCATTATCCTCCAGCACTGCCTCCATCCTATCCTTCCATGAAATATAATTTGAGCTACCCTCAAGGGCATACTCCAATTGCAATCTGCTGAAAGACATTTCAATGAATGCTCAACTTCGACACCAAGAAAACACTGCTACAAATTCGAATTCCATTATCTCAAAACTCAACCGCTTCAATGTTTTGCAATTGCTCCAATGATCAATATCGCTATGATACCATGTAGAAATTTGATAACTTATATGTTATACATCCGAGATTCTCCTGATCACACACTATTTGACTTCATGCACAATACAAAATCTCTTCTACCATTGATCATTAATTGCGGAAATAAAATCAATTGCATGCACACATTAAAACCATAAAAATTAACACATATGAACACAGTAACTTATGGGAAAGCTTAAAGTTGAAAACCCCCAAATATATGTATATTATAAGTCATAGAGATCATGTAACAATCATCATACAAAGCTCCTCACAAGCTCTCAGTACAATCTCCAATTGCTACACACTAATCAGGCCCGATCTTGCAAATCCATGCACTGATCTTTGTTAGGTCCCTATATTACTAGTATAGTCCCTTATTGTTATTAGTGTAACCCCCTTATTGTTATTATTGTACCCTTGTAACCCCCATTTTGTTATTATTGTTCCCTTAAATTATTATTTTTAGGTCGGCTAGGATTACATTGTGGCCCATTAGGATTACAGTATGGCCACATGGACTCCTATATATAGAAAGGAGGTTTTGTAAATTGTATCATCCAAGAACTGTTCATTCATGTAATGTATTGGAGGTTTCCCCCTTGAAGTGGCTTATTTATAAGGCGTTGATATCTCTTTTCTTCTATTTTTGGAGCTGGTTACACAACATTCGGTATCAGAGCTTTGGATTCTAGGGTTTCGCTGCTCAAAACAGGTCATCGTGGAATTTTCGCTATAACTTTTTTTCTACGAAGTTTCAGAAGCTGAAATTTTTACGGTGCAAAGCCGAAATCCTGAGGAAGATCTTCTAAAAATTTCAAATCTTGGTTCGCAACATTTGTGGAGATATGATATGTGGAAGTTAGGTATTTTTTCAGGCTCCTAAAAAGGTCATTTTGGAATTTGCACTATAACATTTTTTCTACGAAGGTTCAGAATCTGAAATTTTTAGGGTACAAAGCTGAAATCCTGAGGAAACTCTTCAAAAAAATTCTGATCTTGGTTCACAATATTTTTGGAGATATGATCTGTGGAAGGTAGTGCTTTTTCAAGCTCCTGAATTTCATCTCAAAGAGGTGATCGTGGGAAAAGTTCAATAACTCTCTCTCTGAGCATCAGATTGGAGTGCCGTAAAAATTGGTTGCAATTACACAAACTTTGGTTTCTTGGCTATAAATTTTAGAGGTGAAGGACGAAACAGTGACACGTGGCAATTCGTACAAGTTCGCTCTACTGAACCAGTCCAAAATTAGGTCATTGTGGGAGATTGGACATAAATTTGTCTTGGAGAATCCAAATCAGGTCAGACCTGTGGCATTCAAAAGAGAATTCAGAGGGCTACTTCAGTGCTGAATTTTAGATATTGAAGAGCCGCAATCATAGAGATAATCCAATTTCAATATCGAGATCCTCAAAAGAAAGAAAAAGTTGTGTATTTTTTTTCCAAATTTCATAATTCTTGGTTGAAGAATCAATTTTAATTGATTCCAAGGGCATATTGTAGAATAGATATCAGTATTGGGTTCTAATTAATGGCCCCAAAAAATAATTCAACACCCATTAAGCCTTTAGAAGGCTCTACTATGACTCATGAAGACGAAGAATGGCAACATGACATATCAAAATTACAAGAGCAAGTGCAACAAATTTCGCTCTCGCAAAGAACAACAAAAAATGAAATGGAAGTTTTGAAGAAAGGAATGGAAACTAAGATGGATGGTTTGAAGAAAGGCGTGGAAGGTAATATGAATGGTTTGGAAGCTAAGATGGATGGCATGGAAGTGGGCATGGAAGCTAAGATGGATGACATGGAAGCTAACATCGATGAAAAAATGAAAGACAACATGGAAAACATGAAGAAGGATCTAAAAGTAGACATCGAAGGTTTGTCAAGGTTGATACAAGAAATGTTTCCTAATGGTGAAAAGATAGTAGAGGAAACTCATGATGAGAAAAAAATAAATGTTAATCGTGATTTCATAACCTCTACTGTTGGAGGGAAGAACCACCATATTCCAAAAATGGATATGAGGAAGTTTGATGGAAAGGATCATGTAACATGGATACTACAGATGGAGCAATATTTTGATCTCCATAATGTGCAAAACACAAAAAAGGTATGCATTGCAACTTTACATTTAGAACAAAATACATTTGTATGGTATCGATGGCTTTTCTCCCGTAAAAAAATTGTCACTTGGTCAATTTTTACGGAGAAAATGATAGCACATTATGAGGATACAAAGAGCAACACCTTCTTTAGCCAATTGATAAATCTCAAACAAAAGGGTTTAGTGGGGGAGCACATTGAGGACTTCCAAAAATTGAATATAAGGGTAACTGATATTCCAGAGGAACACAGGATTGATCTCTTCATAGGCACTTTAAAAGATCACATATAACATGAAGTTAGCGTTTTGGAACCAGATTCATTGGAAAAGGCATTCAGGTTGGCAAGAAAAATTGAATGTAAAATTATGGCCACAAGGAAGCCTACCACTCACTTCTATAAAGAAGGAAGTGTTGCTACGCCTAGCTTTCCACAACCTACAAGGTTGACACCACAACAATTGGAAGAAAAAAGAGAAAAAGGGCTTTGCTACAGTTGTCATAGAAAATAAACTAAAGGTCATAAGTGTGCTGAGAAGAAATTATTTTATATAGATTGTGAAGAGGAAGAAGAAAATGAACAAGAAGAGGATATACACCAGGAACCATTTGTAGAAGAGGAAGAAATGAGTCCGACCATATCGTGTAATGCACTGGCAGGAATCACCACTCCTCAAACTCTTAAGATAGAAGGACATATCAAGAAGAAAAAGGTAATAGTGTTGATTGATTCAGGGAGCACCCATAATTTTATTCATTGTAAGGTAGCCAAGGAATGAAATTGTTTCCTATACCTAGCGCCAGAATGTCAAGTGATGGTTGCAAATGGAGGAACTATAAATTGCTCTGGAAAATGCCATAATATCAAGCTAACCATGGGGGAATATGTATTGACTAGTCCAATGATTTCCATTCCTATGGGAGGTGATGATGTTGTACTAGGAGTACAATGGTTACAATCTTTGGGGATGGTAGCTTTTAATTTTCAAGAACTTTTCTTGAAATTTTTTTCAGAAGGAAAGGAAGTCGAATTACGAGGTATTGCAGGGAAGCCGGGAAAGATAACAAGCTCTAATGTCATGAAAAATCTTCTAAAGAAAGAATAACGAGGTGTAATTGTACAATTATTCTCACTAGAAGTTCTAACATAAAAATCATCTATTTCTGCAGATCTCCAAGAAGTCTTGGACAATCATTCCAAGGTGTTTGAAACTCCCAAAGGACTCCCACCTATTCGTGATCATGATCATGCTATTCATTTGATTCCAGGAAGTGTTCCTCCAAACATCAGGCCTTATATATATCCTTACGTCCAAAAGAGTGAAATTGAACGTATGATTGCAGAAATGTTAGAGGCGGGTATAATTCAACCTAGTCAAAGTTTTTTCTCTGCTCCTATAGTATTGGTACACAAGAAGGATGGATCATGGCAAATGTGTCCAGATTATAGGGAGCTCAATAAGCTCACTGTTAAGTCCCTATATTAATAGGATAGCCCCTTATTATGTTAGTGTAGCCCCCCTTATTGTTATTATTGTACCCCTGTAACCCCCATATTGTTATTATTGTGCCCTTACATTATTATTGTTAGGACGGCTAGGATTACATTGTGGCCCCACTAGGATTATATTGTGGCCCCATGGACTCCTATATATAGAAAGAGGTTTTGTTTATTTGTATCATCCAATAATTGTGCATTTATGTAATGTATTGGAGGTTGCCCACTCGAAGTGGCTTATTTCTAAGGCGTTGATATCTCTTTTCTTCTATTTTTGAAGCTGGTTACACAACATTTGGTATCAGAGCTTTGGATTCTAGGGTTTTGCTGCTCCAAACAGGTCATCGTGGCACTTTCTCTATAACACTTTTTCTACCAAGTTTCAGAAGCTGAAATTGTTAGGGTACGAAGCTGAAATCCTGAGGAATATTGTCTAAAAATTTCAGACCTTGTTTCACAATATTTTCGGAGATATGATCTGTGGAATTTAGGTCTTTTTTCAGGCTCCTAAACCGGTCATCGTGGAATTTGCGCTATAAATTTGTTTCTACGAAGGTTCAGAATCTGAAATTCATATGGTGCGAAGCTGAAATCCTGAGGAAAGTCGTCAAAAAATTTCAGATCTTGGTTCGCAATATTTTTGGAGATATGATCTGTGGAAGGTAGTGCTTTTTCAGGCTCCTGAATTTCATCTCAAAGAGGTGATCGTGGGAAACGTTCAATAACTCTCTCTCTGGGGATCGGATTGGAGTGCCGTAAAAAGTGGTCACAAGTACATAGACTTTGTTTTAGTTTCTATCAATTTCAGAGACAAAGGACAAAACAGTGACACGTGGCAAGTCGTACAAGTTTTCTCTACTGAACTAGTCCATAATTAGGTCATTGTTGGAGATTGGACACAACTTTGTCTTGGAGAATCCAAATTAGGTCAGACCTGTGGCATTCGAAATATAATTTAGAGGGATACGTTGGTACCAAAATTAAAATATTGAAGTGCTACAATCGCAGAGATAATCCAATTTCAATATCGAGCTCCTCAAAAACAAAAAAAAGGTGTGTATTTTTCCGAATTGCATAAGTCTTGTTTGAAGAATCAATTTGAATTGATTCCAAGGGCATATTTTAGAATTTTTATCAGTATTGGGTTATATAATTCCTCCAAAAAATAATTCCATACCCATTAATCCCTCAAAAAGCTATACTATGACGTATGAAGAGGAAGAGTTGCAGTATGAGATATCAAAATTACGGTACCAAGTGCAACAAGTTTCAATCTTACGAAGAGCAATTGAAGATGAAATAGATGGTTTAAAAGTAGAAATGGAGGCTAATTTGGATGGTTTGAAGGATCAAATAATAGCAAATATGGATGATAAATTAATGGAATATCACATCGAGCATCAACAACAAGTTCTCCAACTCTCAAAGGATAACCCAACTTTGGTGCAGAATCTAATGAAACAACAGGAAGATCAACATCACATCGAAAGAAGTTATGAAGAAGTCATAGAAACAAGAACTCGAAAAGTACGATCAATTTTAGATTATCTCAGCAAGTGGAAGAACTTTCCTGTAAAATATTTCACATGGGAGGATGAGAATTTTATAAAGAAGCATCAAGAAATAATCAAGCGTTGAGGACAACACTTGTTTGAAGGAGAGGGGCATGTTAAGTCCCTATATTAAAATTATAGCCCCTTATTATGTTAGTGTAGCCCCTCTTATTGTTATTATTGTACCCCTGTAACCCCCATATTGTTATTATTGTGCCCTTACATTATTATTGTTAGGTCGGCTAGGATTACATTGTGGCCCCACTAGGATTATATTGTGGCCCCATGGACTCCTATATATAGAAGGAGGTTTTCTTTATTTGTATCATCCAAGAATTGTGCATTTATGTAATGTATTGGAGGTTGCCCCCTCGAAGTGGCTTATTTCTAAGGCGTTGATATCTCTTTTCTTCTATTTTTGAAGCTGGTTACACAACACTCACCATTAAAGATAAATTTCCCATTCATGTGATTGATGAATTATTGGATGAATTACATGGAGAAATTTATTTTACCAAGTTGGATCTTCATTCAGGATATCATAAAATTAGAATTAAGACTGAAGATATTCCAAGAATAACGTTTCGAACTCATGAGGGTCATTATGAATTTTTGGTCATGCCTTTTGGCCTTACCAATGCACCTTCTACATTTCAAGGGTTGATGAATTCCATTTTCAAACCCTTCCTTAGAAAATTTGTGCTAGTATTTTTTGATGATATACTAATCTATATCAGGTCTTGAAGGATCATGTTGAACATGTTGACAGGGTGCTCAAACTATTGCAGGAGAAACAATTATATGCAAAAACATCCAAATGTTTCTTTGGAGTACAAGAGGTGGAATATCTGGGTCATATTGTATCTCACGAAGGTGTTAAAGTAGACCCTAACAAAATTAAAGCCATTAAGGAATGGAAAGTTCCCACAACCATAAAGCAGTTGCGAGGATTTCTCGGGTTAACAGGGTATTATCGCAAGTTTGTTAGGAATTATGGGAGAATAGCAGCACCTCTAACAACATTATTGAAGAAAGATACATTTTCATGGACTCCTGAAGCAACTAAGGCCTTTGAACATCTTAAAGAGGCAATGTGCCTAGCACCGGTCTTAGCTATGCCAGACTTCACAAAAACCTTTATTGTGGAATGTGATGCCTCGGGAAATGGAATTGGTGTTGTTTTAATGGAGGAAGGAAGACCCATTGCTTTTGAAAGTTGTCCAATTAAAGGAAAGTATTTACAAAAACCCATTTATGAGAAGGAAATGTTAGAAATATTGCATGCACTAAAGAAATGGAGAACTTACCTAATGGGAAGACACTTCAATGTAAAAATTGATCTTGATAGTCTTAAACACTTTTTGGAACAAAGACTATCTTCAGAAGAGCAACAAAAATAGGTCACAAAGATGTTGGGTTATGACTTTGAAATAATATACAAAAAAGGAAAGCTTAATGTTGTTGCAGATGCACTCTAAAGAAAGAATGAAGAGGTGGAAGCATTGCTTTGTGCCATTTCTATTATCCAACCAGATTGGATAACCGAAGCAAGAGATGAATGGAAGAAGGACAAAGATGTATGGACACTCATTCAAAAGTTGCAGCAAGATCCTAGTACATCCGATACATTTAGTTGGAAAAATGATTCCTTATGGTACAAAGATCGCTTATATCTTTGTAAGAATTCCCAACTAAAACAAAAGATTCTTATGGAATTGCACACTTCTCCTTTAGGAGGACACTCAGGATTTTTAAAAACTTACCATAGGGTGAAGAAATATTTTTTTTGGGATGGCCTTAACTCTAATATTCAAAAGTTTGTGGCGGAATGTATGGTTTGACAACAGAATAAAGTTGAGACAATTAAGACCCCGGGACTTCTACAACCTTTATCCATTCCAAGTCAACATTGGGAGGAGATTTCAATGGATTTTATCACAGGTTTACCTAAGTCCGAAGGAAAGAGTGTCATCATGGTGGTAGTTGATAGACTTGCCAAGTATGCACACTTTTGTGCATTATCTCATCCATTTAAAGCAAGTATAGTTGCTACTACATTTATGGACAGAATTCAAAAGCTACATGGAAGCCCAAGGGTTATTGTGAGCGACAGAGATCCCATTTTTACTGGAAATTTTTGGACGGATTTATTTTCTTGTTTGGGTGCTCAATTAGCTCATAGCTCATCTTATCATCCTCAATCTGATGGTCAAACCGAGATAGTAAATAAATGTTTGGAAGGATATCTTCGTTGTTTTGTATCTGATAAACAAACACAATGGGTCAAGTGGTTACCTCTTGCTGAATGGTGGTATAACACTTCCTTCCATACTGCAGCAAAAATGACCCCATTTATGGCACTTTATGGATATCATCCACCATCCATCACATCATCTTTAAGGGAAAATTCTAAGGTTCAAGCAGTGGAAGATCACATCGAGCATCAGCAAGAATTTCTCCAACTCTTAAAGGATAACCTGAATTTGGCACAAAATCGAATGAAACAATAGGCAGATCAACATCGTAGCGAGAGAAGTTTTGATGTAGGAGATTGGGTATTTTTACGGCTACAACCATACAAACAAATGTCCCTTAAGAAAGCTAAGAAGGATAATAAATTATCACCAAAGTACTATGGTCCTTACAAGGTGTTGCAAAAGATTGGTACTATGGCATACAAATTGGAGCTTCCTGATTCTTTATGAGTGCATCCAGTTTTCCATGTTTCATGCTTAAATAAGGTTATAGGTGAAAATCTTCCAGTTCAAACAATATTGCTAGAACCGGATGAGGAAGGAAAAATCATATTGGAACCTGAAGCGGTTATGGAAAAAAGAACTCGACAGCTACAAAATCGATCAATTTCAGAGTATCTCATCAAGTGGAAGAACTTACCCACTGAACATTCTACATGGGCGGATGAGAAGTTTATACAGAAGCACCCAGAGCTACTCAACCGATGAGGAAAACACTTTTTTGAAGGAGAGGGGCATGTTAGGTCCCTATATTACTAGTATAGTCCCTTACTTTTATTAGTGTAACCCCCTTATTGTTATTATTGTACCCTTGTAACCCCCATTTTGTTATTATTGTGCCCTTAAATTATTATTGTTAGGTCGGCTACGATTACATTATGGTCCACTAGGATTACATTATGGCCACATGGACTCCTATATATAGAAAGAAGGTTTTGTAAATTGTATCATCCAAGAATTTTTCATTTATGTAATGTATTGGAGGTTTCTCCCTCGAAGTGGCTTATTTCTAAGGCGTTTATATCTCTTTTCTTCTATTTTTGGAGCTGGTTACACAACAATATTTTCCAGCCTTTAGCTTGCCTCTACTGTGTAATCTCTGCTGAAGAATGGCTCTGGATGAGTTTGAATTTCCCCAGCCTTGCTCACGCAATCTTCATATGCATCTCCAACCACTGTGTGGTGCAAACTCATGCAACACTATAGTCACAACTGATAGTCACACTTGCTCTTTCACCTACCTCTCCACTGGTCTCCACTGAAATTGTCCATGCACTATAGTTAACTGATGTATTCTTTAGTTGATTAATGAGTTAATAATTAGTGAATTAATTAATAATTAATTCACACCACTCTCACTAGTGTATCAATCAGTTAGATTAGATACAACTATCTCAACTATGTTTAACTAAGTTAAACTGAACACAACTCCACCAACTACCTCAATAACTCCACCAAACTCTGTCACATGAGTTCTAACTGAAGTCTCCATGCATCAGCTCCACTAAACCCTCAAGAATAGCGTAATTCCTTCTGTCATCTCCTGTGCCACATTTGTGCACTTAACTGAAGTACTCCAAGAGAATAAGATAATGTTTATAGTCCAAATATTGTTAAGAGCTAATAATATTCGACATATCTATTTTTAGACTGGCAGTCTAAAAATAGATTCCGCCCAATATGTCTAAAAATAAAAATCCATGTATTTTTCCAACTTGACCAACCATCCACAAATAGCATCCCGCAACTCATAGAATATGATCACCATGTCTAAAAATAGACATAGTCTAAAAATAGACTTTGCGACAAGAATCACCTGTGTGGGCCCCACCTAGTTTAGGTGATCACTTTCCAACTAGGATCAGGAATGATGTTTCAGGATGCCTCCTTCACTGTTTCTTGTTGCAATATTCAACAGGTTTTTCATCTTCAATGACCAAAACCACCCACAGTTCAACGTGACTTCCATTAATACCGGCCAGCTTAGACCTAAAACGTTTAATAAATTCCTAAAATACGCCAGTAAGCCCTTTTTTTGCGGTATTTCACTATATGCTTCCTCCCGACTCATAAAACTAAGTATGTACTTTGTTTTAAAGTCTAGAACCTGCAAAAAACCATGCTTGCTACCAAAAGACCTAATAAATCTTCCACGAACCTGTCAAAAACAACTTAGAACATGTTTAAACGACCAAATATCTGCATAAACAGCTATTTTCCAAGAAAATGAACCTGTTATCATTCTGAAAATAAATTACTAAAGGAATTGAAACCAGTAAGAAGTTAATTTATCCAAGAAAGCCTCTAGCTGCCCAAACACTAGAAAATTTGGCCCAATTTCTGACGGCAACTTCGTCGCTATTCAGACACATAGTCGTCGCAAGAGCGACATTTCGAGGACGGACAAAACGTGGTTTGTCATAACGTCGCAATTCTGACACCTTGAAAAAGTGTTGCAATACAGACACATTTTTCATCACTTTCAAACAAGCATTGCTCTTCCAACGTTTACCAAACCGTCGCTCTTCCGATGTTTGTAAAGTGTCGCAATTCCGACGAAATGTGGTCCGACGTTTTGAACGTCGCTCTTCCGACATCTTTATACTGTCGCTCTTTCGACGTTTCCAAACTGTCGCAATTCCAACGCCATACAAAAGTGTCACAAGACCGATGCATTTCAAAAGTGTCACAAGACCGATGCTTTCCAGAAGCGTCACAATACCGATGCCAGGAAGAACTATTGAAATTCTGAAGAAATGTGGTGCGACGTTTTGAACGTCGCTCTTCCGACATCTTTATACTGTCGCTCTTCTGACGTTTCTAAACTGTCGCAATATCAACGGACGACACAAGACGGATGAAAATGGAAATCGTTCAAAATGTCGGAAGACCGACGCTTATAAGGCGTCGAAAGAGTGATGCTTACGAAGCGTCGGTATACCGATGGCGGGTTCAATTTAAAAAAAAAAAATGAAACTTTAAAACAGGACAGTAAATCTCCAATATTTGTTATGAATTATGGGTGTTCCAATTGTTATGAACATAATTCGACCGTGAAATATTAATACCTCTGTTGAACCTTACTTAGGACAAAAATATTCGACGTATATACGCGTGGGGCCTAGCGCTAGCAGCCTTTCCACATCCAACAGTGGATAATACGTCACTCTGGCCTTGACGATCTAACGATCCAACTGAATATCGTGCAAGTTAGTTGCACGATTTTTAACTCACGATGAGAGTGGGTTTTCAAAACCGCTCAAGGCCACGTGTCGACCTATGACATTGATCACGTCCAAATGGGGAATACCGCTTACAGTATAAAGGTGGTGCGATATGCCGGAAACTCGTCTTTACTATGCGGTCATCAAGGTTCCGACTACTCTTACTCCAGATTCTGTCCGCTTACCAATGCCTTACTGCCATTGAACTCTACCTCGTTGTTCATCCTTAGCGCAACCATACCAAACGAACTCAGGCACAACCATTTCGAGGAGACACGACACATTACATATGCCACGGTTAATGTCTTATGGTTCTGACAAGATTAGTATCGACTCTACAAATCGATACAATGGTCCTTGGTTGATTCAATCACCTACACATTCACAACACTCATTACGAGGTTTTACCTAGCTCACGAAGGTTCGAGCACAGCATCTCCTTGCTCTACCACAGGCGCACAGGAATGTCATTAACCTAATTCACCCTCTGTTCACACAAATGATTATAGAGAAATTCCCCAATTGTTTGACATAGTTATCTATGAAATTCACCAATGCTCATAAGTCCTGAGTCATTAGCTCGTGTTCCACCGAGAACTCAACCAGTCTATATGCACATAACCTCATCACAGGGTTTCTTAATTACCATGGGATTTAAATTATCTTTCACCAGGATGCGTACATATATTCACACATAGAAAACTTACTCAATCAACGCACATATAATACTAACATATTCCTTATATAAATGAAATTTCTTACAGTCTCCTGGTCCTCGGCCAGATCTTCGATACAATGGCCTCCTCTTCCCTATGAAGCTCTATGCAGTTCTCTTTGCAGGTATTCTGTGTAGGTCTATCGACTCTGTCACGAAGGTTTATTTTTATATCAATTACAATGAATCGATTTGAATTTCTCGATGACTCACAAACTCTTCAAATTCCTAACTCTGAGACTAACGCTCTGACAAACAGAGACAGACTCCTAGAATTAGCTTAACTTCTGAAACTGACTATCTCTTCAGGTGCCCATTAATCATTCGGGCAGTTACATTTTCTCTACAAATTAACTAAATTAGCTCAACTATGGATAATTTCATAGGGAAATAAAACATGAGACCCCCCTTTACATTTATTTATGTACAAAAGTTGTCTTGGGCCTAATGCCCCTGCATCAGATAACATAGTGAGGGGCTAAATTTAAGAGCTTCCATGCATCTGTAACATCTTCAGAGCATTTTCATGTGGTTTAGCTACCCTTTTCACTCAAATTGATAGTATATTAAAGATGACATATGTTTTCAGCGTAACAAGAGTCATTTCAGGTTTCATTGGAAACATTATTTAGAAAACACAGTTTGTGCAATCAATCTTCATACTGAAGTAGCATATATTCAGTTTCACAATGACCTAATGTCATCATGTACTCAACAAGTCAATTGTTGCAGTGCCATGCAACCTCAAGCCTCAAACATCTTTACAAGTGAGCATTTCAGGTCCGATTTAGAACAAACATGTTAGAGATTTTACTGAAATCAAGTTACATTTTGATGCTCATTTAATATAGAGATTAAGATTATGAATCTATGATGTTACTATTGTTGCCAGTATTTTTATTGTACTTGTGCCATACCCAAATCCACTAATAGTAACAGCAATGTTGAATCCTGATCAGTCTCCATCCACGAGATTTTAATGGCCCTTAGATGTGAGATTCACATGCCAAATTGAATCATTTCATAGAATGACTCCACTGCATATTACTGCCTTTCAGCTATGGCTGAGTATCAGTTTTACCAATTTGGCCAGCACTTGAATATAATCCTAATTACATCAAATTTAAAAATTTGAGTCTAACCCTAAGTGCATAAAATTCTGCAAAACCCACTTACGCAACACAGTCTAGGAGGGGTTAACATGCCTATGAAGTATTTAAACATTGTTGAGGGCTAAGAATAGTTGGACTTTGCCAACTAACCAAACTCACTTTTGACCACTTCTAGTAACTTTAGCCTATAGATGCTCTCATAAAAAGAAAGTAGGTGGTCCAATAAAAGGAAGGGGACTGGTTGCGTGTTTCATTCCCTTTTTTTTGTTAGCTGAAAGCTTTCCAAGAAGAATAAATCTACTGAAGCATGAAACTGATTTTGTTGATGCCCCAACTACCACTGATATACATCACAATGTGTCATAGTTTACTGAAAGCCTCTATTGAGAGTGGACAGTACTAAATCCAAGTAATTCCCCTCATCCCTTAAAAGACACCTCTAAATATAACTAGAAATTTCAAATAGTTAGTAAAGGAAAAGTACAAAGATATAACAGATCTGTGTTGAGCCAAAAACCTATGCATTCACAACAAATCTGGGATGGATAAAACTTAAAAACAATTATGGACTTTGACAAAAAATTGTCTTATGCACACAAAATGAAAGAAGCATTGGCATACTACTATGTTTACAAATTTAAGGACAGGTAGAGTGAGTCTCTGGGCAACACGGTTTCATGTGGAGACCCTAGATCCTTGTACCCACAATATCTAATGACTTATAAAATGATTGCCAAAATAATGCCTTTGCTATGCATGTAATAACACCACTTGTATAATGAGGGAGATGTAATATTGTCTAAGAAGCAGATTTATACAGAGTGGTCCAAGATTGTGTATTTATGGAAGATACAATTGATTTTGGCATGAAACATGTATCCAAGATTTCAATGTGCCTTATTTCAGAGCCCATTGATGATTTACTATGAAACCTAAAATTTCAAAACGAACACATTGAAATCGCAGGATCTCCATCATGAATATCATAAATATTAACTGTCTTTTGGGGACTGGCAGTAGATACCATAAGAGGCCCACATGGCCTGTACCACCAATGTTGATTCTCTAGCACAACATTTGCAAAGCCAAAATTTCTCCCCGAGACATCCCTCTCTACCAAAACTGGAGAGATGGTACTGGACGTTGAAGTGAAGGCCTCTGATTCAGTATGGAATGCCATAATTTATTTATTATAAAAGTCCCATGAACAGAACCTTGAGTCCAATGTACAACCTGCAGATGCTACCACAACATATTTACCAGAGCGACCATCTGAACCAGCTTCTCTGATCAAACAGTAATCACCCCACATGTTTGGGGTAAGCCCATATGGAGCTTTACATTCAGCCTTCTTCTGGAGATTGGAAAAAAAAATACTGAGTATTACTCATACATCAACTACCCTTTATGGTAAGGGAAAATTTAAGGAGTGCATAAATATTCTTGAAATCCCAATCATAGTTTCTAGAAAATTTCAACAGTTTTTGAAATCAACTACATCCTATTTAAACTACATCAAATATTTAGGCAAATCATTTTTTTAAATAAAAATTGGTGAATTTTATTTCAAATATAGAAATTTAAACCATGAGAATAATCTAACCCCTAGGATTTTCCCTATTTCTAATAGAAAATCCCAAAATGTATAAATTATAACACCCATAAACCCCAAAATTAAGTACAATAATTAAAACCTCCACACCTCTGAATTTTCTATATCGTGAAAAGAGCAAACCGATTCTCCTTCTGATACAAACCAGCCTAGAGTAGATGTCTTATGGCTGAGTTGATTCAATCGATCATAGGAAACCTCTTAAGTTTCTTCAATATTTCCAAAATGCTCTGGCTTGTTTTCCTGATCATCATCAAAGTCCATATTTTCATCACATTGAATTAGTTGGGGTTCATTACGATCAGGTCCAATGCCTATTGCAGAGCTCCAGACATCCAATCCAATATTGGAACTCCCATACCCGTTCCCATTAGAGATTGTAAATCTTGCTTCTGGCTTTAATTCGGTAAGTTCAAGAGCACTAGAACTGGATTTAGTTGATTTATACTTGGTATAGTTGTCCTCTGATTTGTATTCCGATACAACACTATACTTGTGATTCAATGCAAACAGAAATTCTACAGCAATGGGATCTTCATCTATGGGGCTTATGGATCTTCCCTAAAAAACATCTCGGATATCTGATTCATTTTCATTCAACTGATCATGCAAATCCACCCTCGTCTTCAGCACAGCAAGTTGAACTAAAGGCTGGTTTTTCAACAATTTATGGTGGGGGTAAAGCCTGTCTTCCAGATCTTGACTATTTAAGCGTTTAATTGGTTTTTTCAGAGACCTCACCATAGAATCAAATGAATCCTACGAATCCTACGAAATAATAAATAGTCAGGCCATTATTTATTGGTTTGAAATAATAAACAACATGCAACAAACCCACATAATTAGTAAATTATTTAAAGACAATAATTCCTACATATTAAAATATAAAGTTATAACATACCAGCTCATACTTGAACATAACATCTGTATCAATATTCTTCTTATGTATCTTCTTGATCTTCATCCAACTGATCGACATCTATATCAACATCTTATTCAAAAATGGTGTTGAAATGATCGACCATGTCATCATCATCATCAATTATGTCATTTTCATTAATATCCTCATTGACATCATCATCAATAATTGTTGCCTCATCTCCTATGCCTGGTTCATCTTCTAAGATATCTTCTTCGTCTGTCAATGCATCTTCCTGCTCATCTACCACTGCATCATCTTCTTCTTGATAAATATCATCTTCTTCCTCTACAGTATACTCTACTGGCCTTCCTCTTGGATCATATCTAATAGCAAATGACCATTTGTTCTCACCTGGAACCTCTGAGTAAAAGACTTGTTCGCATTGGCTTGGAAAAACATACCGATATTTTCTTGCTTCAAACTGCGATGTTTTAACCATTGGAAATCCATTGTCATGTTGAATAAGTGTTCTATCATCATCACGTACATTCATTCGTAGCCTATACCATTTGACGTTGAATAAAACTATTTTGAAGGAATTAAAGTCACACTCAACTATATCATCTAAGAACCCATAATATCTATTTTCAGATTCTCGAGGACGTCTGTCACTCCTGGAGGAAACATTAGTGACCTAGAATACTGCAGTTACCCCACTATTAGAAGTTTTCCTGTTATCATCCAACTGTTTAACGCGAAATTTACAACCATTGCGCCACATAGCCTTGTGGTGTTTCAACTGCAATATGCCAAACATGAAAAAGATGCATTCTCAATTAATAATTAATCATATAATTTACACAGCATGAAAATTAATTGAAAATTCAAACTTGTTGTCACATTATAAATATAGTATAAAATAAGTAATGAATAAAATAGGTGAATTAATTGCTTACCTTTCTATCTTTCAAACCATATGCTAAATCGATTTCCCTGTCCGTAACCTTTCCATCTTCACTACGATACGCTTCTCTAATCAATTCAGACAGTAGTTGCCATGATAACCTATCATCGTTACGTGCTTTGCATGTTTCAATCCATTCACTCATCCACTCAAGATTGTTTGCAATGTATAAAATTAGTGCCTCATAATCTTGAGCACCTGAATAAAAAAACAATAATTCACCAATATTAATAAATATTACATATAACCATGGTAAATTATATTAATTAATAAACTATGAAAAAATAAGACCTAAATGAATATAATGATCATATACATGATGTAAAAAAATGAAACATTATATGTATTATACAAAATAAATCTTTTACCTCTCACTTTCTTCATTCTACCTTTTCCCAACAGGTGCTCCACTTCAAATTTTTTGATGGAGTTCACATCCCAAATGCAATCCACCGCCTTCGTGGCTGGCACAACTAATATAGGAAGATAATGACTAATATACACCATGGATTCATATACCACATATCCCTCCACCATAGAACCCTCGGGTCGTACTCTTTGTCTAACCAAAGCCTTCAAGGATTTCAGGTGCCTCTCGACCATCCACATTGAACTTGTGTGTACTGGTCCACACATTTCCATCTCCTCAACTTGGTGTATCAAGTAGTGTTCTTGTGCATTGAAAAATATTGGAGTTAGATACTTTTTCATTTCACACATTAGCCGAGGAATTTCTCTCTTCCAATACTTTATTTCATCTTGATGGATTTCTTTCAATGACAACCATCTACAAATCATTACGCAAGGTTATTTCAATGAAACATAATATATATTTCATTACAATTAAACTAATACATCATTTCATCAAGTACGAAAAGAAATTGGAGCAATTAGATTTTGTTTATAAATCAAAACTACTTACCTCATGTATCTTCTAAGACCATATATAACTTGTTTGACATTGTTGTCGAAGTCATTTGGGAGAGATACAGGTAGAACATACTATAACAATAAAAAATGAATCGTTATTGGTTTCCAAATTAAACAGAAAAAGGAAAATTTAAAATATGTATTCAAGCAATAACATACAAAAACGTATACCAAAAAAATTACCTGAACAAAGGTATGCCAATCATGTGTTTTCACCCCACTGAAGTCACCTTTCTTCGTTAAGATATTATTTCTGTTTGAAGCAAAACCTGTTGGAAATTTAATTCTTATAACGACCTCTTTTACATCATTTCTTTTTTGTTCTGTTAATAACCATGGAATATTATTATAATTTCGACCTCCATTGTTATTTGATCTGTCTATCACACTTTTCATTGCATGATTCGATTTCTCAATGTCAGCACAAATTTTGTCAATTTTATCTGTATCATGTGCACCATCTATGGTTCGCCATAACATTTCTGTCACATTCTTCCCGACATGCATTGTATCAAACAAATGAGCTATTTTTAGGTCCTCATAGTAAACACTGTTACCGATGAAATAGGTAACCGCACTATTACCTACTTTTTTTTAGTGGCATAAAAAGCACCCGATTTTGAAAAGTGGTGATGCAGAATCACCTCTTTTTTTTTGGTGCACATTTTTGACACTCTAATATTTTTATTTATGAAGTATGAATATTTGTTTTAAAATGTTAGTGATTTTCATGCTAATTTTGAAATGTATTGATGCAGCATCAACTTTTTTTTTAGAGCGGTGATTTTCATGCTAATTTTGAAACGTATTGATGCAGCATCAACCTTTTTTTTTTAGAGTGGTGATTTTCATGTTGGTAATAAAACACAAAACTTAGATAAAAAATATATATATAAAAACAATAAAAAAACCAATAAAAATGTAAAAAAAAAAAAAAAATTAACTCGTAAAAATAAAAAATTTAAACAAAAATCAATAAAAAAAACAAAAAAAAACAAAAATATTCAAAAATTATATCAAAATAAATTACAAAATTTGAAAAAAAAACACATAATTTAAAGAACAAAAACAAAAATTAACCAAAAAAATTTAAAAAAAAACATCAAAAACATTTTTTTCTAAGTTATTAAAAAAAATCATATAATTTAAAAAAAAAATTAAATAGAAAATTTTAAAATAATTTAAATTACAAAATTAAAATTTAGATAAAAATAATAAAATACAAAAAATAAAAAAATAAATTTAAAAATTTAAATTTAAAAAAATAATAATAATAAGAAAAAAAAATAGAAATTTCAAAATTAACAAAAAAAACAAATGAAAAAAAAAAATTTAAATTGAAAAAGAAAATTAAAATAAAAGAATTAAAATAAAAATAACTATCATTAAAAAACAAAAAAAAATGAAAAAATGCACGTGCAATAATTAAAAAACAAATATCCATAAATTTACTGTTTTTTTTAAATGAAACAATTTATAAATTTTAAAAATGAAAAACTAAATAAACTAAAAGATTAAAAATAAATAAATAAATAAAATTAAAATTTAATAAATAAATTTAAAATTTAAAAAAAAAATTAATCGAAAATATTAAATTTAAAAACAAAATTAAAAAAAAAAAAATTAAAACTAATTAAATTTAAAATAAAAAATTTGAATTAAAAAAAAAAAAATTAAATTTTTTGAATTTAAAAAAAAAAAAATTTTAAAAATTCAAATTAAAAAAAAAGATATTAAAATTTAGAAAAAAAAAAAATTTGATCGTGGTGGCGCCGCCAATCGGGCTCCCACCGCCGAAGGGCGATTCCCGGAATCGTCCTCCTGCCCAGGTGGTGGCGGAGGCCAGCCGCTGGGTGGGTGGGGTCGCATGTAGCGCCTCCCAACATTTCGCCGGTCGCGTCCGCTACCACCCGGGCTGAGGCTGAGCAAGGTGCCACCACAATCAAAATTTTTTTTTTTAATTTTTAATATTTTTTTTTAATTTGATTTTTCTTTTTTATTTTTTCTTTAAATTCAAAAAATTAAAATTTTTTTTTTTAATTTAATTTTTATATTTGAAATTTAATTTGTTTTAATTTTTTTTGTTTTTTGTTATTTTTTGTTTTTTATTTTTTTTTAAATTTTATTCATTTTTTTTGTTTTTAATTATTTTTTTTTCTAAATTTTGTTAATAATTTTAATTAAATTTTGTATTTTTTTTTTTATTTAATTGATTTTTTTTTTAAGTTTTTTCATAGTTTTTTTTATGAAGAAATCTTTCGGTAATAATCACATTATCATGAACAAAGTCGACGCGTTTCGAACCAACCAGTGTGGTTCATCATCAGGACTAGGTGAGAGATCAAATCAATCGTTAAGCTTTAAATTTTGTATTTTTTTTTAATTTTTTAATTTTTTATTATTATTTTTTTAATTACATAAAATTTTAATATTTTTTTTATTTCGATTAAAACTGTGTATTTAAAATTAGATTTTTTTTTAAAAATTAAACTTAATATTTTCAAATTAATATGTTTTTTATTTTATTTTTTATTTAATATATTTATTTTTATTTATTTTTTTCAATTTTTCATTTTTAATTGATTTTTAAAATTTTTTAACTTTTTATTTTAATAATGTTTTAATTTTTTTTTCTTTATATTTAAAATTTATTTTTTATTTCAAAATTTATTTGTTTATTCATTTATTTATTAAAATTTAATATTTTTCTTTTTTAAATTTAATTTGTTATTTTAATATTAACATTATTTTTTAAATTTATTAAAATCTAATATATATATTTTTAATTTAAGCTCATATATATATATTTTATTTTTTATAATTTAAATTTAATTTATTTTTTAAAATTTATTGGTTTTTTTAATATATATTTTTTTAAATTTAATATTTTTATTGTATTTTATTTTTCATTTTTTTATTTTTAATTAATTTCTCATTTTTTTACTTTTAATTTAAATAATGTATTTATTTTTTTTTAATTTTTATTTTGAAGTTTTATATTTATTAAAATTTAAAATATTTCTTTAAATTTAATTTTTTATTTTAAAATTAATTTTTTATTTTTTAATTTAATAAACATTTTCTTTTTCTTTTTTAAATTTAATTTCTATATTTTATTTTTTATAATTTCTTTCTCTTTTTAACTTGGTTTTTTTTTTTAATTTAATATTTTTTTTTTGTTTTTATTTTTATTTTTTTATTTCTATATATTTTGAAATTTTAATCTTTATTTTATTTTTTATTTTCTTAAATTTTAGGTTTTTTTTTAATGTTTGAATTAAATTTTTTATTTTGTTTTTATTTTTATTTTTTTATTCCTATATATTTTTAAATTTTAAGCTTTAAAATGTTTTTATTTTTTTCTTAAATTTTAGGTTTTTTTTAATGTTTGAATTTTAAAAATTAAAAAATGTTATTTCTATTTTTAAAATGTCAAAAATATGACACAATTTTTATTTTTTTTGTTATTCCAGCATCAACTGGTTTTGTTTTGAGGGTGTTTTTTCAATCTTTTTTTCAAGAAACAATTTTGTTTTTAGCGTAATTTTATAAAATGTTGAAATTTGACCTTAAAAAAAAACCAAGTGCGTTCTGGAATACACTTTTTTTGTTTTTGGGGTGTTTTTTCATGTTTTTTGAGTCTTTTTGGGCTAGAGTTCCCGTTTTGAGGTTAGGTTACCTATTTCATCGGTAACAGTGTTAGTATGGCAACCTCGCGAATTGAGAAGGATAACATTTCATTCTAGGTGGAAGTACAATATTAGTACCTTCACCGCGACGATGACCTTGATATCGAAGAATAAAATAAATCAGAACAATATTAATTATAAAATACAATAAAATAAATTCATTAGTTAAAACAAAAATTCCAAACATTACATAAACAAATAATATATATATATACACACAAATTACGTACCAGCTGCTTGACGATTATTAATTCTGTTATATTCCAACATCCACAACTGAGGTGTCATTCTTTGTGGTTTTAATCCAGTTTCTTCTTTATCATTGAAAATATGTTTTTCAGTAGTATGATACTTATGGTTCCTAGGGAGGAAGTGCCTAAACTCATCAAACACCATCTTTCTTAAGTCTGGCGAATGACGATACTTCATCTTAGGGCCACAAACTGGACATGCAAATCTACCCTTTGTTTGAAGACCCGCAATAGATGGATCAATAAAAATTAATATACTATGAGATCATTTTTTAAAACATGCAATATGGTATATCTAATTTAGATAATTATGTATTATATTACAGTGCAACGAAATATTACATACCACAAACATGTGTTAGTCCTAGGGCATCATGAATTTTCCATACAAGCATTCCATGACATTGAAATCTCTTCTGCTTGATTGGTTTAGTGATGTCATACATAGTGATGCCATGCCATAACTGTATTAGCTCATCGATAAGAGGCTCAATATATACATTCATATCTTTGACCTAGTACTTACCTAATTGTTCAAAATTATGGTACATAATAATTACTACCATGATATATGTATATATAAGTAAGTAAATAAATAAAATATATATTTATGCAAACAACGAGAGAAATGAAAATGTTACATTCAAAGAAATAATGTATCAAATACCTGGAATAATCATACTCAACATTATGTGCTCCCTCTTTATTGACATCCAAGGAGTAATGTTATTGTTGATAACGAAAATAGGCCACACTGAGTAAGTATATCTAAGCTCTCCGAATGGATTAACACCATCAGCTGCCAATGAAAGCCTGACATTACGAGGTTCATTTTTAAAATCTACATATTTTTCCTCGATTTCTCTAAATGCAGAACCATCTGCAAGCATTCGAAGAACACCATCTCCACTTCTATTCTTTGAATGGTAATCCATAAACTGTGCTATGTTGTTACACCTGAACATTCGCTGCAAACGTGGAATTATGGGAATATGACGAAAAACCTTTTAAGGCACCTTTTTGGTTAGTTGATCTGTTCAATATCTACTGGTACCACATTTCGGACATTCTGTTTTCAACGCATGTTCTTCGTAATATATAATATGATCTTTAGGACATGCATCTATAGTGTTATATTCCATTCTAAAGTGTTTCATAATAGCATGTAGATCTCGATATGTTCGAGGTAAAGTATTTGGCGATGGTAACAAATATTCACCCAACAATCTACAACATAAAAAAAAAGTAGTGTCTTGTAAGGATTATTAATCATATATATATATATATATATATATATATATATATATATATATTAAAACCAGAACCAGTGACCAAACCGGTGGAGCTAATGAACCGGGTTTCGAACCAGAACCGGTCTAACCGGTAGTGGTCAGATCTCAATGAACCGGTTTTAAAAAAAATACATTAAATAATTATTTTTTAATTAAAAAAAAAACTATTTTTAAGATTTGCAACCATGATTCCAAGCCAATAGAGACAAAATATGAAAAGTTTGCTCATTTATATACCATGCAAAGGTGAATATATCAAAATGGCACCAAATGCAATACATATCATCGAAAAATACATAAGCAAAATTATTGAAGTAATGTATCAGGTTTCTCTTATATTATTCACTGTGTTTTATTGCTGAGTTAATATTATAATATACAATCTGTCCCTACTCAGATCTATTGTCAATTCATTGTATCAGCCTTAAAGACAATTTTGGGTTCAGTATATATATATATATCAGACCAGCATTTTGAAGATCTTGTATTCTTCATTATCTATGTTTGCTTGGCAATAAATTTCTAGAAAAACATCTACAACACTTAGAGGTATTGAATTGGTTTATGAAACCCACTATTAGTGATATTTGTAACAAGTTGAGAGAGCATTACAACTTCAGCAGTCTGCTCACAATGTGTTTGACAAAATTTATCACTGAAAAGATTCATTAAAACCCAGAAAAATCAGTGGCCAGTTTAGTACATTTCCAAGCGTGAATTTTCTAGCAATCAATTTATTATTACCAGTCACATTTTCATTAGGTTGTATGTTGTTGTCCCTTGAGTGGCGTCAGACCATTTGCATCAATCTTGATGCCATGATCAAATTGCTTGTATGCTGTGTGAAAGGTTTTGTATTTATGCTGCTGCTATGTGTGAGCAGAGAGAGAGGGTCTGACAGTTCCTAGCTGAGTGTGAAATAAGGTTGCTGCTGATTTTTTTGAGAACAGAAATTGTCATGAAGTACACTTGATGAGTTGCATGCTGCCATGGATTTTATGCTATCCAGCCTTGTATTTATCAGTCATCATGTGTATTGTTGCTGCTATAAGGTGTTGATTATGAGTTATTAGACAAGTTTGTTGCTAGTATAATAGAGGAATTTGCAGCTCATGGAGGAGACACTGAGGAATTTTCAACTCATGGAGGAGCACCTACTCAGCCGGTTAAGTACGAAACCGGCCGGTTTATGCATAAACCATCCGGTTCCGTACTTAACCGGCTGGTTAGGTCCGGTTAACTGGCCAAAACAGGTGAGAATAGGCTATTGACCGGGTTGCAAGGTCGGTTCCAACCGGAAGCCGTCCTGACTGGCCGGTTTTGATAACTATGATATATATATATATATATATATATATATATATATATATATATATATATATATATATAAGTTTACATTTTACACATTTATCACAACTGTGTTGAAATAATCAACATTTACTATATGTGATCATATATACATATTGCATACCTTAGGAGTTGTGTCATACATCTGTTCGACAAATTATTCATAACCTTTAAGTTCACCAGCAACAAATGTAGTAGAGAGCTGGTGAACTTAAAGGTTATGAATAATTTGTCGAACAAATGTATGACACAACTCCTAAGGTATGCAATATGTATAAATGATCACATATATGTAAATGTTGATTATTTTCCCTTTTTTTAGTTGTAATAAATGTGTAAAATAATAAATTATATATAAGTTATTATTTTACACATTTATTACAATTTAAAAAAAGGGAAAATAATCAACATTTACATATATGTGATCATATATACATATTGCATACCCTAGGAGTTGTGTCATATATCTGTTCGACAAATTATTCATAACCTTTAAGTTCACCAGCAACAATGCAGCAGAGAGAAGAGTTGCATTTGAGTGTTCAAAAAGTCGTTCACTTGACCTTTCAATCAGAGGTACATCATAAATACCGTCACTGCTATCTCCACCATCATCATCTGACTCACCATACAAGTCTTGGAGCATTTGATTTGTCCAATCATTAATGTGAACTGTCTCATTACTGTCATCGTGATCTACCTCCATGGGATCATTAAAATTACCTTCATCATTCGCTTCATGTTCTTCACCTTGTACAACATCATTTCCAATACTAATATTTGCTGCAATATTCTCTTGTACTGGTGCAACATCATCTAATCTACTACTATTTTGTTGTGGAAGCTAGTTGATCATCTGCAAAAAGTTGGGGGGCAACTGTGCCTTTATGAAAATTACAAACATTAATAATTAAACATTAGTGTGCATATAAAAAATATTAAAAATTTAAAATAATATAAAATTTTACGATATAATCAAAATGAAGATAGATAATTAATTACCATGGGATGATAGTCATTCGATCCACCATCAATGTGCCCATATTTCCTACAATGCACTGTTGCTGTTGCTATTAAAACTCTAACATTATTTCTCATACAACATTTTTAACAAGGGCAATAAACTCTGCCATCACCCCTTTCACCCTTTTGAATTTTTTTTCCAGCTCCAATGTTTTCTTCCATTCTTTATAAATTATCCTATAAAAGAAAACAATATAATCTCTCTCAATAGTTGTAGAAAACCCAAGCTTGTTGAACTCTGAAACAGGAGCTCAATATATAAGCAAAAAATAAAGTGGGCATTTTAAATTGTATTGTAAGGCTTTTTTTACAAAATGTAAGGCTTTAATTGTGGGCTTTTTACAAGTGTGGGCTTTTTTGTTCTTGTGACTGAATTTTACAGCAGAATACTATGCATGATTATTCCAAGGTATTTGGGATACAAAGCTGTAGTCTCTACTACGTTTGGAAAATTGAAGTTTGTAAAAAATAAATGCAGTAGAGTGTACCACTATGATAAGAAGCTGTCAGAAGCATTCCTTCTACTTCACAAACGAGGAACTACCTTAAGAATGCCTATGGTTGATATAAATATTAGAGCATGGCAGTTAAATGTAGTAGTTATGCTAAAATACTGAATAACAGCTTGAGAGTGCTCTTCAGATACTGTACGAATGCACCAAATTAAAGATGTACCATTACTAAAGATAAATGGCCAAAAATAGTCAATTTTGATATCATGAAGTTATGTCTTTCTTGGTAGAAAACTGGGGATAGGATGGAAAATATGAGAGAACTAAGTTCCAAGGACTAAAAAACCAAGGCCAACATAGTTCTGCCTTGAATCAGAGACAAAACAAAGCTGCCAAAAAAAGTGTTTGAGAGCACCCATTGAAGCTCCTATATATAGCAGAGTCAACATTTTCCTATTGAACAAGTTTGTATAGTCAAAGCCCACGCAGCCAAGATCGGATAGCCCACGATCCTAAATGAGAGCAGGCAAGCTAGGGCGAGATCCCACGTTTAGCGAACCTTGAGAGCGGCCATAGCAAAAGATTTGACCATGAGAACGGATCATGAGAGATAGCAAGATTCAGCGCGTAAAATGTAGAAATTGTACAAGGGCTTTGCTTCCAGCAGATTTCATTGTGACAGTAATTGCTATGGTGTTGTAAGCGCTCATTAGTAGAATCTTAAAGCCATTCCGGAATTCTTTTAACCTGGAGAGGGTTTTCTGTGGTTATAAATCCTCATGTTCAAATTCCATTATCGATTGGTTGTGTTTGATATTATGGTTTTACTGTCCGCAGTTGAATTTTCGCACAGAAAATTATCAGTCTAAAGCGGAGCAATTTTACAATGTTTCTTTTGCTTCCTATTGTGAAGTATTTCGCTCAGAACTCTACTCGTTGTAACAGAGGTCTTGGGCATAGAACAGAGGACTTGGGTTTTTTGGAATCAAACTTCAGGTTAAGATGCTCATCTGAAGAATGGCACAGTGAGCCTTAGCATGGAGTTGGGAGTACCAATTTGAAGTGCAGGTAGGGCATTGTACAATAGACCAGTTAGATTTCTGGACCTTAATACAAAAGTTTCTTCTTCTTTCAAAACGTGTTTGTCCTTTTCTGTAACCAATGTGGGTTCTGTTCTTGTTTCAATTGGGGATGGATGAGCATTTGTTATTGCTCCAGATGATCACACTCTGGGTAGCCCTCAAGGCTATTTGGGGGTGATGAGTCCAATAGGTCTCAATGAACTGTTGCCCTCGCTGGGGAATACTATTGCGGTGGAATTTGATACTATTTTGGATGTTGAATTCCACGATCCTAATGGAAACCAGTACCTTCAGCTCCAGTACCTGTTCACAAAAGAGGGTGCCATAGTCATTCATGCGTGCAGAGAGGGTGAATTGCAGGCATTGCAACAGGAGGTGTTGTTTTTGTTGCATTGGCCACTAGATTTTTTGTCTGGTTCTGTTACAAGCACAGAGTATTGAAAAGGACAGACAAATTTATTTCAAATATTGTGAAATTGCCTCGGAAATTCACCTACAAAGAGCTCAGCAATGCTACGAAAGACTTTTTTTGAATGTGATTGATAATCGATAATTGCAAGCAAGGTTAATCCCCTTGTGAAACCCAAATTTCTGAGCATTTTCTAAAACCTGATGACGGAGACATTGTAATGAACAAGCGCCTAGGTCCATATTACGTCCAAATCTACCAAGCACCAAGATCTATAAAAAAAAATCCACAGTATCTGTGAACTAAGAAGAAGAGGCAGAAAATGTGTTCTACTTACCTGTTCGAATATTCGTTGGGGTTTACCACGGCAAAAATTTGACAAAGCCCATGTACAATTTCGTATCATTGAAATTCTGGCAGTATCATTCAACTGGGCAAGCACCTGCCTCGGAGCTCCATGACTGAGGGCAAGATCCCTAAGTGATGCAAAGTCTCCAGCAATATTTCCCAAAGCCCAAACAGCCTTACACAAACACCAGTTGAACTCAAAGTTGCCCAAACAGCCTTACACGAACACCAGTTGAACTCAAAGTTGGGTAGTAGTTTTTTAAATCAAATTCCAAAATTATAGACATATAAAGATAGTTGGGAAGAATAATTTTATGCCTCTAAAATGAACGTGCTACCTGTTCTCGAACATTATCATTCCCAGAGGCAAGAAGTTCCACAAATATAGGCAGTGCCCCGTAATCAATCACAACCTTTGTATTCTCCAAAAAACCCCAAATAGGGTCAACCCTACTACAGGAGGAAGGGCCTGCAGTAAGAACTTACCATTTTGCAAGAACTGAGGGCGAATGCTGCTCTGCAAGAGCTGAGGGCGAATGCTGAGGGCGAATGCTGAGAGCGAATGCTGTTCTGCAAGAGCTGAGGGCGAATGCGCGCGTGATATCAGACATTAATGTAGTTTTTTAAAAAATCATTTTTATGTAGCCCGCATTTGAATTTTCTGTTTTCCTTATTTTATTGGGCTGCACTGGATAAAATTGAATATGAATAGTGAGTTAATTGTAAGATCAATTGGCCAAGGCCATACATCAACATTCACCATAGTGGGGAATTATAAAAGCATGGATATTCATGCAAGTATAGTTATTAATGTAAGATCTAGCATCAACTGAAATTCACGTGAAAAAGTACATGAAAAATGTACAATCATCCATTGGAGAGGTAATCTATAATTATCCAGTAAGACTCTTGGCTATGCCTTGAGACTAAACTAATTCTCAATATTTTTGAATAATCATCCATTGGCATTTAGTAGGAAAACCATAGTAAATCATTGTCCAATGGCCATGCAAAAATCGGGTGAAGTTGGTGGTGTTTAACGTCATGGGATGGGGGAGGGGAAGCCACTGGCCCACCCACAAGAGTGTTGTCATTCAGTTCTTAATGTCGACTGATCGGCGTTTAATTCCATTTATTCGCTCGAATAAACCGTAGTCTTGCTCCTCGATACACATTCGCATGCCGCGACATTACTCAGCCTCCAGTTCATATTTATGGTGGTTTATTGCAGTCGGTTCACAGTTGCAAGGTAGACTGGGTTGTTATTATGGAACGTCCCTCTGGTCTGAACAGAATTCCCCCGCCTGTGAATCTGTGGTGCGCTCCAGGAGCAGGGCTTTCTTATGTTCGCACTGTAACTGGTAAGAGGAGCTGTCTCAATTGTTGTTTGGATTTTGGAGAAAATCTCCACTTCTGCCACGCTGGTTCCTGCAAGCTTGCTTCTATCGCCATGTTGCCCCTCTCGCCTCAGTTTTCTGTCCATCTTTTGCCTCCCTGCCCTGCTGTCTCGAGTGCGACTATGCCGCGCCTCAGGCATAGAATGCGCTGCCGAAGAGGCTCCACGAGGCACCAAATTCGACGCTCTCCCTCCACCTCTGGCACCTCCTCTGCGTCTATCTCCCACTCTGACAGTCAACCTAGAGGGCGCCTTCTCCGCTCGGGCCGTCGCCTTGCTTCCCCCACTCCTTCCGCTCCTCCTGCTCAAACCCACACCGCGCATTTTTCCTTTAACAGCACTCTCAATCAACCCAGGGTGACTACCTCAATTACGGTCGTCTTTCGTGAAGAGCCTCAGGAAATTGTTCCCAGTTCTCGCCCGGCGGAATGCAGCCTCTCGGCGGCTCAGGATTCGGCGCAGTTTGTTGGGCTGAAGCAACCTGATAGTGCGAACGTGCAGGGTCAGATGGGCAAGGCCACGCAGGACCAGGCGAACAAGGAAGCGGTGGGTCAACCTACTGAGAGGCAGGACACAGTGCAAGCGAGCGAGGCACAAATTACTCCTCCTCCTCCCGGGAAGGTGATCCATTCTGTTGCTGACCTGTATAATTCTGACGGGGAACCAGATGAACTCTGGTGCAGAGTTGTCTACGAACCTGATCCTGATGAATAGTTCCTCCTCTTCACTCTGGTTTTTTGCTCTATTTCTGCCCATTCTCATGGGCCTGTTCATGTTTTTCCTGCTGTCTCTGAAAATGCATCTGTTTTTTTTGCTTCGATATGGTCTCGAGTACTACAATTCTCTGGTTCCCTTGCGCGAGATTTTTCAAATGAACTGTTTCAGACTGGTTTCCCTCTTGCAGGGCAGTCTTCAAACTATGGTTTTTTGTTTCAAATGCCACAGCACTCGGCAATGATCAGGCTTCGGCCCGCTGTACTGTACTCCTTTTGTTAATATAATTACTTTTACTTAGAAAAAAAAAACTTTCATACATGAGAAAATAGATACTGACAAATGGTACATCATGGCCTGATTAATTTCGCTCAGCAATTTCAAATGGTATAACATTTAGTCAACAGTAATCATCAATTTCTGCCCACATAGACTAATTTCTCTGGAAGCCTTAGATTTCTTTGGCTTGTTATTCTTATAACTACATAGACATAATTAATAGAGAGATTGAGGACAGAAAAAAATCTAGGGCTTAGTCTCCACTACTCAACATGTTTTGTGAGAAATAATACATAGATTGATTTCTCTGAGTCCCTTAGCGTTCTTTGGCTCATTTTTTTAATCACAACAACAATAAAAAATGCACTGAGGATTTGTTCTTAGTCCGATTATGCAATTTTTATAAGACAGATTATGCAATATTAATAATAAACATAAATTTATTGCAATTTAGGGAAAGCTCGTTCATGTTTTTTTTCTTTATATTGGAAGGTTTACTTGATTTTTGAAGTAATTTTTAGTAGATCATAGTGTTGGAATATTTAAAATTCCGGAACAGAAAATATAAAAAAAAAATTCTTCACTGGAAACAGAGTTTTCACTGTAAAAACTATTTCATTAAACTTCAAAACTTTGGTTACAAAATCTCCTCTGACTCGGGGAATAAAAAAACTTTGACTGCTTCAAAACACAGTTCAACACAAAACTCACACTCTAAAATTTCACTCTAACTCACACTCTAAAATTTCACTCTATCTATGCATTTACAACTCACTGCTTTGAATTGTGCATATGATGTATATATGTAAAACATATATATATATGGACCTGTACGCACGACATTTTTAAAACAAACATTAAAGAACTTTGACCAGCGGACGTCAACCAAAAATTAAATTCTCCTTCAATCAATTTCGGGTGCCAAAAAAATTTGCTGACGTCATCAAAAATGTGACGCGAAATTTCTATTCAATCTGCTTTATGAATTTTTCGCGTCTGATTTTGGGCACTCGTGTGGACGGCTGAGTGTGATGCGAAATTTCTATTAAATCCGCCTCAGTGAGATTTCAAATCCGAAAATTTCAATTTCAGGTGCCAAAAAAATTTGCTGACGTCATCAAAAATGTGACGCAATAAGTTGTATGACAATTGTTATGGCAGATATAAGATGTGTATTATGGCTTATATTTCAATTTTTCTAGCATGCATGTGCGGTCCATATAGTGACTACAATTACCAATATATTTCAGTGAAGATGTGAAGATGATCTCTCATTAAGTCCTGATTACTTAAAGCATCATTAATTAGCTTTCCATAAGTTGTATGACAATTGTTATGGCAGATATAAGATGTGTATTATAGCTTATATTTTAATTTTTCTAGCATGCATGTGCGGTCCATATAGTGACTACAATTACCAATATATTTCAGTGAAGATGTGAAGATGATCTCTCATTAAGTCCTAATTACTTAAAGCATCATTAATTAGCTTTCCAAATATGGCACAATGAGTCACACTCTTAGATTTATTTAATTACTCATCAAGTGTCGCTACAACATATATATGATCTCCATTACCATAGAAATGGGACATGTGACCATCATTTTGGTTTCGCCAATGACATTCCACATCATGAGCATTGTTTAGGGTTGAAATGGGACATGTGACCATCATTTTGGTTTCGCCAATGACATTCCACATCATGAGCATTGTTTAGGGTTTGATTGTGTTGTTTTTTTTTAAACAAATCATTTATACATTTTATGGAAATTATAGACAATTTATAATCACATTACAAGATCATGATGTATGGATATTCCTTATCATTTCTTAGATACTCAAAACTTATCAACACCTAATAGATTGATATACACATCATATAGAATTTACCCCTAAAATGCCACATCTATCCTAAAACAAATTAGTTGTATGGCAATTGTTATGGTGCATATATAATGTGTATTACAGTTTATCTTATAATTTTGTTGAAGTAGCATACAACAATTTACATAGTGATATGAGAACCACTCTCTAGAGTATACATCGATTTTGTACACATGGCTTTTCAGTTGATTTTTAAGATATATCATTGGTGATGCTCACATGATTATATAATGAACCATTAAGTTGAACTATGATATTATTCCTCACAACACACACATATTGATGAATTAATAATTTTTCTCATACAATTTTTTTAATCTATTTTGAAAATAAAAATAAAAATTATATATAATTATTTCTACGAAGAACAAGAGAGAATTACTTACCATATCTTCGTAAAACATATAATAGCGAGGTTTGGAGGAAGCCGTCTAACGACGCTTTGGGGCATAGTGTCGGAATTGCGACACTTTTCCTAAGTGTCGGTATTGCGACACATTTCTCTAAAGGTCGGTATAGCGACGGTTTCCCAAGATTAATGAGCCAAAGTGAACCCGATAACTTACCTTTCACCTTTTCGGTAAGCGTCGCTCTTACTGACGTTTTGAACGATTTCCATTTTCGTCGGTCTTGTGACACTTTTGCAATAGTATCGCACTGAACCCGATAACTTACCTTTTCCCCGCACCTTTCCTTTTCATTGTGGCCGTTCGCTCGTTGAATCCAGATCCGACGGCGCTAATACATTTTCGCGCTCATAAAGTAATCGTTTGATGTTTTGGCAAAGCCGCGTGAAATGGGTGGTTTTTCCAAACCACCCGCGCTTACGTGTCGCCACCACGTTGTATCGCGTTCGAAAAGCTAGTTTCCGCTTACCACCATTTACCCTCACGAATACCACTGGCGGTATTCCCTAAACCTCACCCGTTTAACCTGAGTTTAATGTCATTTAACTATGGTTATACCATCGAAGGATAACATTAAAATTATTATTTGCATTCAAATTTTCACCTTTTCGCTTTAAACGTGTAAAAACATTGCAGAACTGTTTTCCTCAAAATCACGTCGTTTGAACCCTGAAAAACTTTGCAGAGCCATTTTCAACCTACCAGTACCATTTTTCGACGCCCATTGCCCTGAATTTCCATTACAAAGTACTACATTGTCCTCTGCGAAGCCATTTTCAAAAAATTGAAGACTGAGCACCTCTGCAACGTCTTCAACCGAATTCCGCTGGTTCTCCAGGTACTTTTATTCGAAGTTGCCCTCTGAGATTTCAAAATTCCTCTCGATTTCAAATAATTACCAAAGTTACTGCAAAAAAGTGTCCATTTTTCATGTAAAACTCTGTCAAAATTTCCCTGGAATCCCTAATTGCCCTTTCTCGCAGTTTTTTCCATACCCTGGTCCGTTTTGCTGTTGAAATCAATTTTAAATACACGTCCTGAGCTTTAAATTCCTTGCATTTCCTAAAAACCCTGCTCAGAAACCCCATTTTCAGTAGAAATTCGCCAAGAAACCCCTGTTTCTCGTAAAGGAACTTAGCAAACCGTTTAATCTTGCTTCGTTCATTATTAAAAATGACCAAGAAACAGGTAACCCCCAAGAATGGAGGCCCAAAATCTGAAAATAAGTCTTCTGCAAAGATTCCTCAACTTATGTCCTTCAAAATCGACAAACCAACTCCTGCACTCACGGCTGATTCTACAGAAGTGGTCAGACCAGTCCAGCCTCCAGTCATTTCTCCAGAGAAGAGCCCTTTAGTTGATCAGGACTGTCTAATAATAGACCCTAATGTAGAATTTAACGCACTTGATGTCTATAATTGGTGCTATGGCAAATCAGTGGAAAAGGGTGACAAAGATATTCCAATTTGGGAATCCAATCTGCCTAGATATATTGTCCCTCTCACTCATTCTGTTCCTGACTTTATCAGATTATGTCAAGCCTATTATATGCCAGAAAAAAGATGTATTGTAAACAAAGAAAAAGAAATCATGTTTTACATCACTGAAGATTCGATAAATTCCATGCTGCAAATGAATCATGACCCCGATTCTGCTACCCTAACAAGAGAAGATTTAACCCAACTATATCTTGACTTGGATTTCAATGCTAGATTCAAAATATACCAGACGTTTTGTCCAAATCAAGTTGATATTCCTAAGTTAGATCCTCCTTTCGACACCGTTGATTTCCCAGATGAAACTAGACAGATTGTCTCAATGCTCTCCTTCATACTAGGATACGCCAGTGATGAATTCACTGATGTGGCCATCCTAGGTTTTCTTTCAACTCTAAACCCTGGTCAATCACCATCCATTCAGTTCAATTTTGCTAGATGTATTGTTGATAATATGCATTATCAGTTATCCAAATTATCAGAAGAAGGAGTTTTCAGATACTCCTCTTATCTACTACACCTCTTCCTATATTATCAAACGGATAAGTTTCCAATTGAATGTCAGAAAGTGGATGCAGAAGGAAAAGTTCTATCAGTAGTATTTTGGTCATCTATTCTAAGGAAATGGAACAAAGAGTATAGTTTTATAGATTTCAATGACTCATTTATAGCCCCTGCTATGTATCTCTTGGAAAAAGAGGAGATCCCTAGGATCAATGATGAGACAAGAAGAATTCTGCAGTTATCAGAGAGCTACAAAATTGGAGATTGGTATTTATATCAAAATCATACAGAAATCAGAGTGTATGGCTCATCCCTAGCCCCATATAAGTTACCCAAATTTGTAACTACAAGAATATTTGCTTTAGAATATCTGAGACAACTATTGAATGTAGATGAAATCCACTTCATAGCTTTCAAGAAAAAGACCCAATTTAAGCTGAAAAATCAAATTGGGCCATTCATTGTGAATAACAGAGAAGCTGCCAATGAGATAAATGCCAAACTTAAAGAGCATAAGTTCCCATGTAGTTTTACATGGAAGTATGACCCAGAAGGTATTTTGAGTGCAATAAGGGTAAAATCTAAGTTGCCTGTTTACTTGCATGATCTAAGCCCCATATTGAAAGATATGTAAATAAAATTGAATGGGAGCCAAACACCCTATCTGATGATGATTCACAGGCAGTACAGGTAATACAGGTAGACAGTGGCAAAGGCAAACATATTGAACAGACAGTACATGTGGCTTCTACAAGAAAAGATATTTATAATGTACATAAAAGAGACAGAGAAGGAGATAGTTTCATAGCTGAGACTATTGAGGACATAAAATTCAGAACTCCTTATAGTAAAAGAAGCAAGTCAACAGAAGAAGAAAAGGATAAGGCTGTAAATATTGATATAAATGATGAAGCAACAAAAATAGTCACTCAAACATTAGAAGAGCTTCAAAATGTAAAAATTGGAACACAACAAAAAGATACAGTCATGAAGGAAAACCAGGCTACTGTCGATTTTCCTCCTTCTTCTCACGAAACTGACAATACAGAGTCAGAGATTCAGATCAGATTCAGACAGATTAAAGAGAAGAATGAAGAGCTCAAGAATCAAGCTCATTCTAGATTTCTTAAAGAAAATCCTGGAAACAAAGACAGGATTCTTTCAGCATTTGATTATTCATCCAATAAATTGGTAATGTCATTATTGAAGCCTACAGTGGCTGAGCCAAAATCAGTGGCAGATTATTCCAAAACAGATCTTGAACTGGATGCAGATGCCATTCATGAATTAGATCAAATTGAATTTCATAGGAGCAATACTGAAATGCTATATTCCAAAATTGTCGGTAAAACTATGAAATCAATTAGGCTTGAGAAAACAGTGCTCAACCTCCAAAATCAAATGAGGTTGGACAAAGCCTCACTGTATGCTAATAATTTAAGAATAAAAGCACTAGAAGATATAGTGATTGAAGCAGGGGGTGACCCAGCCAACATTGACGGGGCAAAAGTCTTAATTAAACAGAAAAATGAGGATATAGTTGCTCTTAGAAAACAGTTGAAGTTGCCTCAGAGTGAAAACTCTCAAGCAAAAGAAATTCTACAGCAAAAAACAGAGAATGATGATTTAAAGGAGCTTGTACATCAAATGTCAGGTCAGATAAAAACAATGGAAAGTCAAATGGAAGCTCTAATGAAAGAGAATGAAGAACTAAGAAAAACACAACCAATGGTCATTCCTACAGTGATCCCCACTGTAAACACTGCTATACCATCTACTTTGGCAGAACACTTGGCACCGAACGGAGTACTGCCAACTGCAGTGCTAATTACTTCTCTAATCTCTGCCTCTTCTTCTTCATCCTCACAGAGGACCACACCACAAGACCAAGAAAAAGAGATTCTTAGTTTGAGAGGCACTATTAAAAATTTGGAAAAATCCAAAAATGATGCCTTGACTACTTCTAGAGGACATGAGCAAAGGGTTGATCGACTACAAGAACAGGTAAAGATTCTGTAAGCACAAGTAAATCTTAAAGATCAAGTGGCCTTTATAAAAAGTCATTTATGGACCAAAATTATTGATGGCATTCATTCTCAATGGCCTTCAATTCGGATAATTTATGAACAGAGGGAGTTACTTCAAGTTGCTAGTGCAGAGATTGACAAGACTAAGAGGGAAATTGAAAAAAAACCAGCCCAAACAATCCAACTCATAGCTTTTTTAAACAGTAAGACCAGGGAAGAGTTGGAAGAATTGAAAATTGTTGATAGAACAGAAACCATTCTTCAAATCAAAAAGGTCCTAAACAAAAGAAACATAATGAGTACTCTAGAGGACCGGTGTAAAGACATGAATTTATCCATCTCAAGATTTTTAGCCAAATACAAAACATTGTCAGAAGCAGGTTTGCCTGATATTCACGCATTGAATGACAAGTTAATGCCTCAGAAAGAGTATGATCTAAAAATCAGAAATCATGCAAAAGAGCAAGCCAGATAACAACTGCCTCAAGGGTCACCAACAGGCAGAATACTTCTTCATTATTTTGAAAATCTGTTCTTTTTAGATAATGAGATCAGGCATATGTTCACTATAAAGCCTAACTTTGCCAAGTATACAGAGGCAGATGAAAGTTACAGAAAATTGAAGACTATGAAGATCCCCTCTACAGAAAAGTGGCAAGAATTCACAGATTTGCTGTGAATTTAATGGATAAAAAACAGGAAATTCTTTCCTATTTTTGATTAAAACATCATCTCAAATCTTGAGATATTTTGTAAACATTTTTTTGTATAAATACTTAACAATTCAAAGTATTCAGTGTGAATAAAATTTCTCAAGACAACTATAGTTCGTGCTCTCTACTTGGCATTTTAATGTTTTCTACTTTGTTCGTGCTCTCTACTTGGCCATTGGCCTGTGGGTGATATGGAGTTGTAATTTTGTGCTGAATGTGGTAGTTTTGCAATGTTTCGGCTAATTTATTACCTACAAATTGTGGTCCTCCATCTGTGATTATGTCCCTTGGGAGACCATAGCGCACAAAGATTTGGAAAAGAAACTGTACTACAGAGTCCTCTGTAGCTTTTGAAACTTCCTCTGCTTCGACCCACTTAGTGACATATTCGGTTGCAACTAGGATGTATGTATTTTGGTTTGAGGGAGGACTAATAGGGCCAACAAAATCAAGTGCCCAGCGTTCAAATGGTTAAATCACTAGTTGAGGGTTCAAAGGCATTTCATCAGACTGCCCAGGGCGTCCTGCCCTTTGGCAGCTATCACAGGCCTGCACGAATTTTTTGGCATCCTTAAAGATGGTAGGCCAGTAATAGCCTGTTCGTAAAACCTTATGGGCAGTTCTACGGTTCCCAATTAGATCCCCTTCTTCAATCTTCTTATCTGTAGCTTAAGGATTCTTAAGTGCCCTTTTTCTCAAATTCCATCCACTCCATCAAATCAAGCCTATACATAGCCTTAGAAGGTCACCTATCTTTCCCTTAGCACATTTGCATCTCTGAGCCTTATTTCTTAGTTCTGCTTGCCTAGAGAGTTGACTCCATTGCCCAATATTCTGGTAGATCCTTCTCGTTAACCTTGAAATCTCTTTATTCCCACCAATCTTTTAAAATCAAACCAAAATACACAATCATAGCTAGCCTAATATCTGTTACTAAAACAAAGCTAAATCATACGGAGAGATCCCTCTCTAGAGTTCAAGAAGGCTAGATCTTGAATTCCCAAAGCAGTTCTTGGTTACCCTTGGTGTTCTTAACTACAAAAATCCCTATCCCACAACCTGAGAATTAATAGGGTGATAATAGGCCTTGGGGGTATTATGATCCTTAGAGGAAACTCCCACAGCTAGAAGAGTTGACAGAGAAAATTGGATCGAGTACAAAGGTGTGGCAGGTGGGTTTTACCCTGTACCAATTGTTATGGTGCATATATGATGTGTATTACGGTTTATCTTATAATTTTGTTGAAGTAGCATACAAAAATTTACATAGTGATATGAGAACCACTCTCTAGAGTATACATCGATTTTGTACACATGGCTTTTCAGTTGCTTTTTAAGATATATCATTGGTGATGATCACATGATTATATAATGAACCATTAAGTTGAACTATATAATTATTCCTCACAACACATACACAAAGTGTCGCTATTGCGCCGGATGCCTCCAAACGTCGCAATTGCAACTTAGACATTGTGTTACAATGGCGACGTTTGGACGCATCTGTCGCAATAGCGACCCCGTGGAGAATAGGGTCGCCATAGCGACGTCTTCCTTCAGATGTCTCCACTGCGACACTTTGTCTAAGTGTCGGTATTACGACTAATCTCTCTAATCGTTGGTATAGTGACGGCTTCGGGTGACATTGAAAAAATTTGCGACAGGGTTTAGGTGTCGGTATTGCGACAGGTTTCTATAGACGTCGGTATAGCGACGGTTTCGGGCCGGATGGAAAAAATTTGGGAAAATTTCCGACATTTGGTCAAAAGCGTCGGAAGCAAGTGTCGGAATTTCCGCCAAATGTAGTAGTTTAGCGACGCTTTGGGCCATGGTGTCGCAATTGCGACGTCTTCCTTCAAACGTCGCAATTGCGACAGATTTTAAACGTCGGTATTGCGACAGTATTCTATAGATGTCGCTATAGCGACGGTTCCGAGCGGGATGGAAAAAATTTGGGAAAATTTCCGACATTTGGTCAAAAGCGTCGGAACCAAGTGTCGGAATTTCCGCCAAATGTACTAGTGTGAGGAACTATTGAACCAATTTTTTTATTACGAATAGTCAAGATATTTTCACGTACAATAAAGAAATAACTCAAAAAAAAAATCCTCGTACGATCGGTCATAAATAAATAGGTACGTGAGAATCATGGCCTTGGGAAATAATGAGAGACACGTGAATCCTAATGAGGTTTGAGTTTGGATTGCATACAAGAAAAGAGGGAAGTTATATCAAAGTTATTTCACCGCAACAAGATATGGGAATCCTATTCAAGTTGCATAGGTTCATACACTCGCATGAATCTAATTAGTGTGTAAAATATGCTCAATACATCCATTTGAGTTGGTAAACAGAAGAGGAATATTGCATTAATGTCTAATAAAATCCAAATATAAGGATAAGACAAGGTACAACATCCAACATATGATAATCATGAGTAAAAGGAAATTTCGAGGCATGACACTAAAATCGTTGGTAATGTTCGTACGAAAGTCAGTAATATATTTATCAAATAAAACCCAAAGATAAAGGTCATCCAAACCCAAATTATCTATTAGCAAAATTTCTTGCAAGGATTAGGAAATATTATTGCTAGGAAAGTGTTAGAGATTATTAATATGTAATGAAATCATGACAGGGATATCCATGATGCTCAAAATTATAGATATGACATAGATAACAACTCGCATAGATCACATAACTAAGAACAACATGACTAACCCTAATTATGTTAAGGAGTGTAAGAAATACACATTTATATTTTTTTAGTTTATAATGTTACTTTGGAGTGTTATAATTACATTAAAACAAAATTATTGGTGGTGGAGATGCCCACTTTTGTAGGGGTAAGCCTTCATAGATTTATCATTTTTTTCATTTTCTTTGCAGATTATTTCCGTACTTCAATTTGCCGAGGGATGCTCGACAATGATAAAATTTTACCAACCCAAATACATGGTGAAATATGATTATATCATGAGAACAAAAGTGAATAGTTTACTAGAATAGTCCTTACTATTTAAATGAGAGGTACATTGTGCCACATAGCTCTCAATAAGATGGACTTAATTACTTGGAATTGCAATATGTAAATGCCATACCGTGAATTTGGGGTCACAGACACAAATACATATATGTCTATTAGAGGTGAGCACGAAATCAAATGTATAGAGCAATTTTCAAGTCTTCTAAACGATTGGGTATTTAATGATTAACACACGAGGTGTTTTGCAACTGATGCAACACGAAACTACAATTTACACATAATACCGTGACCTATGGGTTAAGGGCTCACATACATATGAAGCATTTCAACAACAAATACTTTATCTTAACTCCGTAGTTTTTAACCAGACCGCTTCATAATCCTTAACTCATTATAATATTTAGCCCAAAACCATTTTCAATTTTAAGCTTTTCCGACATCACATGTCATAGAATATAACAAATAATATCTATGTTGCAAAATAAAATTACCGATGTGAAGTTGCAATGATGATGTCGCATCGCAACATCCATGGTTTATCGCACTTGCTTCAAGGATTTACCTCTCCTCCTTAGCGATTTCTGTATCATATGTGATATGCGCTGTGAGCATTGTGCCAACACGTGCCTTACTTTTATCGCATCGCAAGATATAACAAATTACTTCATGAAGAATTAATCCGTAAACACAACCGTCGATGTGCGAAATCGCTCTATTTGCGATTTAAACCGCATCATTGATTCGCACCCAAATATAGCGGTCCTCACCGCTCACTTGTTCGCCTTTTCGCTTTCTCTTTTCCGTTTAACCTTCAATGGTTCTTCTTTAGATCTCCCACTCTACTAATCAACCGCTCTAAAACCTTAACAACAATTTCCATTCAAACAATAAGGCACACCAAAGATCCGTCGTAGCTTCATCATCTCACAAATGGTTGTGATTCTTAAATAAACGCACACAAGAACAATCGGAATCAAAACATTCATGAAACACATGGATTCTATTCAAATTGAAATTACACAGAATTATTCAACACATAAATCCATTGAAATTACACAGCTTTCATATGGCGCTTACATGGTTGGAACCCGAATTTCTCAAGACACCGCTACACTCATGTACATTCACATTTACAATTTAAATAACAACACAAAAGATGGACGATCAAGTGAGATCCGATCAAATCCTCACTTCGCTCACAATCGCTCAAAATAAATACCGTGCTTACCACCACCACGTCCAACCAAACGTGAGTAAATCTCACTCTGCGCGCTCGTCTTCCGATGTCACCTCAATCTCTTGGACTTGCAGGGGTTGATGCTCCTCGCACTCGCACTCCCAGGTACAAAAATTTTATGACCTCCTGGTCATATGCCTTTTTTTTTTCTCTTAGCAATTCTACCCACATCCTCTGCTACCGTGGAATTGTCTTTCATGATCTTCCCATGAGCTGCAACAAAACCTCTGCAGTAGCAAGTCCTCCCTGCTACACAATACCTCACTAAGCTTCTCTCCTCTGAGATCAATCTTTCGATATTTCTCTGGTTCTTTCCTCTGGAACCCTTTGAGCACTCCTTTCTCTAGGTTGCTACAATATTCTCACCTTCCTCTACCATTAACTACACACTAATATAAAGACCACAAACTTACCAATATTCAACAAAATTGTACCTCC